>NW_021031320.1:0-22106 GCF_004153795.1 Camellia sinensis | reverse complement strand
ACATGTAATGCAACATATCATGGCAAGCATACAATGTTCCTAATATGCAATGCTACAATGCAACTTATCACGTAATGCTAATATGGTACAATGCAAGCATGCGATTAGAGGCAACAAGTCACGCATACAACCATGTCCAAGAAGGGACTTAGACTGAAATGGGAGGCCTCAAACACCCCCAAAAACAGTGGCTAAAAGTGCGTCAAGTGATGGACAAAATGCACTACAAACATGCAAGCCAAAAGGGGGGCCAAAGCTAAGGCATAACAAAGGGCATTCTACCACCACTAACCCAAACAAACATGGCATGAACTATACAACCAAAAACAGAATTTTAGCATGCAAAAGAGCTCCAAAAACCCACACATATGGCATCCCAAATGAAACAAACACCTACGCATACACAATGCACGTTTTAAGGCATAAGAGGGTACAACTTCAAAGCATGAGAGGAGCGATGAATGCAAGTATACAAGCATGGTTTAGGGACTGAAATGTTATGCTAAGTGATTCCAAATCAACGAAATAGCCTAACCTACACATGTTCATGACCCATACCCTTAAGGCTCATGATCCAAAATGCAAAGCAATTATATCAAGCATGTTAAACAAGACCAAATCAGTGGCCAACAGACCTCATACATGGCAAAATATGGTCAAAAACTTTGCAAAGTGAAGCCAAAATATGAGAGCATGGTAGTCAAAAATCATAATGCATTTCTAGGCACAAACAAGGGAATACAAAGCAAGTATGTTAAGCATGCAAAGGGCCACCAATCCGACCCAAAACAGAGATAACATGTGACCTAAATAGCACCAAAAACATCTGATATGGAGCCAAAAACAACCAAGCATATATGCTATCCTTATGAGCCCAAAACATGCACAAATGAGACACAAAGGGAGAGGGGTGTCCCTCCCCTATACAAGACTTCAAACCATCTTCTTCACCACTGAAAATCCACTGGATTTCAGTGGTGAGAAGGCTAATACATTAGAGTAAGTAAGGCTGAAAGAAAAAGACACCAAAAGGGGCCAAAAGAGACCTAAGAAGGGGATTTCGACCCCCAATGCCAAAACACCCTCAATGACAGTTCTTAAGCATGAAAATATAAGACTTTTTTTAGTTATACACAAAGCTCAAATCAATATGCAAGATAGGTCAAAAGCCAATGCAAGATTGGGAAAACTAAAGTGAAAGTCTTCCCTTGAAGAACACTTCAAGAACAGTTGGTCCAGCCACACTCTACTGAGCAAAATCAGTCCAAAACCTCAAAAAAACAACCCTCAAAACCTCTCAATCTCGGAGTAAGGTGTAATGGTGTGTGTATTAGTGCAAAAGTAAGGTCAAAATGCACTTTTAGGCCAAGAAAACACACACAAGGGAGGAAAGAGAGAGAAATATAGAGAGAGAGTGTGTATATATCAGATGTATATGTATATAAGCTCTGGTTTTTTATGTTCGAAACTCCAACCCTAAACATGGTGGAGGAGAGCTCTTTATATAGGCAAAGGCAAAGGCTTAAGCTTCTCAAAGAAGCTAAGTAAAAAGGGGCAAAGGGTGCAAGGGGAGTCAAGGCTTCTTGAGGAAGCTAGGACAGCTGGCCAAGCTTCTTGAGGAAGCTTTGACAAAGGGTCAAGCTTCCTCAAGAAGCTTTGACCAAAAGGGGGCAAAAGGGGCAAAACAGCCATTTCTTGTACGGGGAGGGGTGTTGGTGTATTCCAGCTGGCACAGCTGGCATGCACCAAGTCTGAAGGGTGCAAAAGAGTCACACCGGCCAGCAAAAAAAAGGTCACCGGCCAGAACAAAGTGCCGGTAGGCAAAATATAGTGCCGACCGGCCATTGGTTTTTAGAAACCACTGCCGGTGGCACCAATAAACGGCCGGTGATGTGAGGGGACAGCCGGTGGTGTGTGGGAATGGCCAACAAGCCATTCCCTGCCTTTCAAGGAAAAAACACAAGTGTTTGGTGCAAAACCAGGCACCGAAAAGTCGAGTCGAGAGATCTTGAGGCGAGGCGCGTAGCTGAGACCTCCGGGAACTCGAGACGAACACAAGCACGGATGATCACCGAGTGTTCCAACGGTGACGTCCAAGTCTTGAGGACGGTAAAAAATGGGGTGTCTACACCAACCCAGCCAAAGTCGAAGACAAAAAGGATAAAAAAGGCTCAGCCAAAGACAACGGTGGCTTAGATTGACACTGAGGACACCTTGCCAATCTCCAAATTGGCTGAGACTGAGAAGACCACCTCTGTCCCCGAGAAGAGGTCTGCTGAAACACAGCCATCCGAATCCACCAGATCAAAAAGGCCGAGGTCATCATCTGTAACTACCTCGGGGTCCCTAAAGTATAATGCCCCCTGGGCCTCTGAAATCGTACTAGAGGACAAGCCAGTTAGGGCTGGCGATAGCACTGTTGACATTAATGTCGGTGTTGCCCTTAGTACCACTCTGCTTCTTCCCAGCGATCTCGACCGAAACGCCGAGTTGAGCGAATATGAGAACTATGCTCTGATGCTCAAACGCTCCGTTCAAGTAAATGTCTTTATTTGGTAATTTTTCTTTCTTTCTCTTTTTTATATTTTAAAAAATTTTGTAATAACTTCTGCTCCGTTTTATTTTTTCTCAGGCAATCCAGCATGCCCATTCTTTCTCAGTACAATCTTTTGAGAACCGGAAGGAGCTGGCCAACAAAAAGAGGGAGGTTGCTAGTCTGCAAAAGACTAATAAAAACTTGTAATCAAAGATGAAGACCTTGGAGGATCAAGCCGAGATTGCTATCAAGGTTCAAAATGTCGCTGAAGAAAAGGTGGAATCCGTTGAGGCTATCAAGAAGGTTCTTGAGGCAGAAAAGAGAGAGGCCGAGGAAAAGACGGTCCAGGCCCAAAAAGAACTGCAAGAAGCCTTGGCCACGAAGGACGCCGAGCTCAAGGCAGTCGATGAGAAAGACTACAAAGAGGGGGTAGCCGATGTCACGGCTAACTATGAAAAGCAAGTAAAGCAGGCATGCAACAAGGGTTTCGCCCTTGGTTGGATGACTTTGCTTAAAAAGCTTGAGGTCCCCGAGGACTCCTCCCTCAAGAACGCCGACGTCCTTGCTCTTCCATTCCCCCCAACTCCAAGCCAATCTGATGACGATTCTGAGTCTGAGGAGGAGGTTCTAGTGAGGAAGTCCAAGGAAGCTGCTGGGGCCAAGTCCCCTACTCAGAATGAGCAAGTCCTGGACTTGACTCAAGATGAGGAGGGTGAGGAGGTTCCTAAAGATGCTGCTCCTGAGAAAGCATCATCCGACGTGCCTCTTGCCGACAAGAGCCTTGATGTAACCCTTCAAGAAATCGATGCTGAGCTTGTGGCCGAGAAAGCTGCTGAGATGTCTTCCTAGCAGTCGTCTGAACTTTAAACCCAACCATCTGTTGTTGCTGAGGAGTCTTAATTTTGATGTCTTTTTTCCTTTGTATTTTGTACTTTTGTTTTTCTCCTTTTTGGAACAATTTGTAAGCTTTGGCCGACATGCCTTCTTTTGAACGTTAATACAACTTTCCTGCTTGTATCTTTGTCTTCTCTTTACTTCTCTTTTTTGATTCTACACTTAGAATATTTTGTATATCTTTAATACACACTTCAGTTTGTGTAATTATCTCGGCTAATCTTCAACTTGTAAATTTTTCACAAATTTCAATAAGTGTTTTAGATGTAACCATAGTTTAACTTCAACTTGTAAATTTTTTACAAATTTCAACAAGTGTTAAACATCATCTCGATTTAACTTTAACTTGTAAACCTTTTTCAAGTTTCAACAAGTGTTAAACATCATCTCGGTTTAACTTTAACTTGTAAACCTTTCTCAAGTTTCAACAAGTGTTAAATATGATCTCGGTTTAACTTCAACTTGTAAACTTTTCTCAAGTTTCAACAAGTGTTAAACATGATCTCGGTTTAACTTCAACTTGTAAACTTTTCTCAAGTTTCAACAAGTGTTAAAACCATTTTTCTTCTCTCTGCCCCCTAATATGAACCTAAGTTCCACTTGGGTTCTCATTATACATGTACTCAAGAGACAACGTTATGTATTTTTATCAATCACAAGTGTATAAACAAATAATCAAGCTAAAACTTTATTTATTTACGTCGCCAAATGACAGAAGAACAAAAAATTCTAATGATAGAAAAATTTCAAATTGTAAGTGTTCTAAGGCCTTGGCAACTCATTGCCCTCATTATCCTCAAGCCGATATGCCCCATTGCCCAGTACCGAGATGATTCTATAGGGTCCTTCCCAATTTGGGCCAAGCTTTCCCTCTCTGGGATCTTTTTTGTTGCCGACGACTTTTCTCATGACGAGGTCACCGATTTGAAACTCCCGTGGGTTGACCTTCTTATTATAAGCTCTGGCAAGCTGCTGTTGGTATGCGGCGAGCTGTATTGCAGCTTTCTCCCTTCTTTCTTCTAAAAGATCCAGATCTCGAGCTAAGAGTACATCATTAGAACCGTTTTCTACTCCCTGGGTTCTGATTCTTGGGATGCCGACCTCCAGTGGAATGACTGCTTTTGGCCATAAGCCATGGCAAAAGGGGATTCTCTCGTTGATCTTCTCGGCGTAGTCTGATATGCCCAGAGTACATTGGGCAATTCATCCACCCACTTTGCTTTTGCTGCCTGTAGCCTCTTCTTTATCCCATCCAGAATAACTTTGTTAGATGCTCCTGCTTGTTTATTGCTTTGGGGAAAGGTTGGGGTTGAGAAGTAGTTCTTGATTTTGAACTTTGCACAGAAACTCTTGATTAGCTTACTGTCAAATTGTGTTCCATTGTCTGCAACTATTGCTCTAGGAATCTCAAACGGGTGATGATGTTCTTCCATATGAAGCTCATCACATCCACATCTCGAATCTTGGCAAGGGATTCAGCTTCTATCTACTTGGTGAAGTAATCTGTTGCCACTAGTAGATACTTTCTTTGTCCAGTTGCTTGGGGGAGTTGTCCAACAAGATCCATGCCCCACTGGGCAAACGGCCAAGGACTGGATACTGGGTTCAAGTCTGCTGCTGGTTGGTGTATCAAGGGTGCAAACCTTTGACATTTTTCACACTTCTTCACATAGGCCTCTGCATCTTTTTGCATGTAAGGCCACCAATACCCCTGGGTAATGGCCCTATGGGCAAGTCATCTGCCCCCAGCGTGGCTTCCACAAATTCCTTCATGAATTTCATATAAAAAATTTTCAACTTGTAAAGGATGTACGCACCTCAAAAGGGGTTCAGTGAAGGATCTTCTATAGAGATGTCTTTCTGTTGTCAGACTGAATCTTGCCGACTTCAATATGATCTTGTGTGCCTCTTTGTGGTCATCTGGCAGCTTTCCTTATTTCAGGAATGCAACAATTGCATCCATCCAGCTTGGTCCCATGTCCACACACATTGCTTCACACTCTGTGGTCAGTGGTTCGATGCTCGGGCCCGACAAATAGTCAACCATTATTGTCCTTGCTTTTCCAGGTTGCACTGCACTAGCTAGGTTGGCCAATACATCGGCGTGACTGTTATCATCTCGGCTAACCTGAAGTAGTCGGCAGTTTTGAAACAAGGCTGCCAACCTGATGACCTCCTTTGCGTAGGCCAACATCCTTTGATCTCGGGCTACAAACTCGCCCGTCGTCTGGTTAACTATAAGTTGTGAGTCACAAAAGACTATTACCTCATCTGCCTGTACTGTTGCTGCCAGTTTCAGTCATGCAATGAGTGCTTCATACTCTGCCTCATTGTTTGAGGCCTTGAACCCCAGACGAATCGATTGTTCTAGTATCTGTCCATCTAGAGATACCAGTACTACTCCTATCCCTGCTCCTTGTCGGTTTGAGCTCCCATCAACAAACAGTTGAAAGGAGTCGCCAATGTAAATGCTGCAAGGTCTGAGTTTTTCTTCCTTGCTTTGTTCTGTTGTCCTTGGCTGGGCTTCTCCTTGCTTGCTTGGACATCGTTCACCTCGGTTGGACGGAGCCCGATGTGCGATGGCTCCTGGAGTGAACTCGGCCACGAAGTTGGCCAAGACTTGACCTTTGATCGCTGTTCTTGGTCTGTTTTCCAGGTCATACTGCCCCAAGGCCACTGTCCATCTGGCTATTCTGCCTGTCAGATCTCCTTGCTGCAACAGGGACTTCAAAGGGTGTTCTGTTAGCACTACAATCTTGTGGGCTAAAAAATAATGGTTCAGTTTCTTTGAAGCCATTACTAATGCCAGTGCCAACTTCTCTAGGGGTAAATACCTGGTTTCTGCATCAGCCAGGGTTTTGCTTACATAGTAAATAGCCCTTTGCTCTCTTTTTTCTTCTCGGATTACCACTGCGCTCACCGCGTGCTCTGAAATTGCTAAGTATAGGAATAGCTCCTCTCTAGGTTCTGGGTTTGAAAGAACTGGAGCCGTGGTCAAATACTTCTTTAAGTCGGCCAGGGCAACTTCGCATTCCTCTGTCCATAAGAAGTCCATGGCCTTCTTCACTAAGTTGAATAAAGGTTTGCATTTGTCTGAGCTTCTGCTTATGAACCTATTCAGGGCTGCAGCCCTTGCAGTTAGCATCTGTACCTTTTTGCCGGCGTCGGGCTTTCCAACTCAAGGATGGACTTAATTTGATCTGGGCTGGCCTCAATTCCCCCTCTGGTCACCAAGTATCCTAAAACTTACCAGATCCAACTCCAAATGCACACTTCGATGCATTGAGTCGGAGTCGGTATGTTTTAAGGATATCAAAGACTGCTTTCAGGTCGGCCAAATGGCCTTCCGGTTCCTTGGTCTTCACGGCCATGTCATCGATGTAAACTTCCACCGTTCCGTCAATCAGGTGTTTGAACATCTTGGTTAGCACTCTTTGGTAAGTTGCTCCTGTGTTTTTCAACCTAGAAGGCATCACTCTGTAGCAATATAGCCCTTTTGGGGTGATAAATGCAGTCTTCTCCTCATCTGGGGGATGGATGGCTATCTGATGGTATCCCCTGTAGGCATCCAGGAAGCTCATCCTTCCATGCCCCGAAGTGGCGTCTACCAGTTGGTTAATCTTGGGTAGAGGAAAACTGTCTTTGGGACAGGCCTTGTTCAGGCTGGTAAAGTCCATGCAGACTCTCTATCTACCATTTTTTTCTTCACCACCACTGTATTTGATAGCCATGTCGGGTAATTTACCTCTTGAATGGCCTTGGCCTCTAGAAGTCTGTCTACTTCCTCTTCCACTGCTTCGACGTGCATCAACGTCGGTCTTCTTGCTCGTTGAATTACAGGTTTGGCCGACCTGTCAACGTTCAGTTTATGGAAAGTGACCTCGGGGTTAATGCCAGGCATTTCGTAAGGCGTCCAGGCAAACACCTCAATATTTGCTCTCAGGAACACCTCCAACTCTTTTTCCTTTTCTTCGGCTAAGCCCGAGCTGAGAAGAAAGAAGCGTTCTTCATCCCCCTCCTGGACGAGGATTTTTTTCAATGCTTCTTCACTCTTCTCGGCTGGCTCTTTGCCGACATCCTCTAGGACCTCCACGTCCTTATCTTCGATCTTTGCCTTCTCTGGTTCTCGTATGCTGCAGGTGGATTTCATTGCTGCCCTGGAATAGTTCTTTGCTTCCAGCTGATCCCCACTGACTTCTTCTATCCCATGCTCTGTTGGGAACCGTAATAGCTGATGCAATGTTGAGGGAACAACCCCCATTGTATGCAACCATGGCCTTCCCAAGATAATATTGTAAGGGAAGGGCGTGTCGATCACGGTGAATTCTGTCTTTATCTTCGTGGTGCCAGCCTGCACCTCCAAGCTTGTTGCGCCCAGTGGCCATGTTGGCGTTCCATTGAACCTGACCATCGGGCCGTTAGATTGCTCCATATCATCTGGGTGAAGGCCCAGGTCCTTGTAACATCTAACATACATGATGTCACAAGAGCTGCCTTAGTCAATTAAGATGCATTTCACTTGGCACTCCCCAACCTGGAGGGATACTACCAAGGCATCGTTGTGCGGATATTGTACTATCTCAAGGTCGGCTTCTGTAAAGGACACTACCAGTCCCTGGCACTCCTCTGCCCGATGTCTCTTCTCCCCGACTTGGTAGACATGCTGTTGGTGTTTTACTTTTTGGGTCTTCTCCTGAATTTCGTTTTCGTTGACCTTCGAATGAATGACATTAACTATCCGAGGTCCTCCTGCCTGAGGTTGCTGTGCTGGGGGAGGTGGAGTTACTAGTGCCTGAGGCAGTCTTGCCTGCTCTTCTCTGGTCCTGGCCTCATCTACAAGGTCCTTCAAATGGCCCTGCCTTACCAGGTCTTCCAGGTGTGACTTTAGGGCTCTGCAACCCTGAGTCAGATGCCCATCTTCGTTATGGTAAGCACAATGCTTACCCAGGCTCCTTCCCATAAATTCTCCAGGTACCCTTGCTGGTGCTCTGAAATAGGGTTGGGTTCGAATTTTATCCAGGACTTTGTGAATTGGGATTCGGAACACAGTTGTGACTGCCTGTGCAGCCCTTAGTCCTACCTCCTGCTTGTTGGATCCGTTATTACCTCGGCCTCGCTTCGGCAAGCCGTTTTCCTTCTCTTGCTTTGTCTCCTTAGCCCCTGATATATCTTCCTCGACTTTGGCATATTTCTCAATTCTGGCCATGAGCTCCTCCATGCTTTTTGGCAATGTCTTTGCCAAAGATTTTCGTAGTGGACAGTCATCTTTTAGGCCGTTCTTGAAAGACACGACCGCTACCTCTTGGTTGTACTCGGGTATTCGGTTGAACACCTCATAGTACCTTTTTGCGTAGGCCCTAAGGCCTTTATCCTTACTGATTCTTAGAACCATCAATGCATCCACCCTCAATGGCTGTAGTTTGTTTGTCACGAACCTGGCCACAAATATCTTGGCCAGGCCTTTCCAGGTCGTCACACTTCCCTTTCGCAGTTTGTGAAACCAGTCTGATGCAATCTCCCCGAAGGATGAGGGGAACACTTTGCAGAGCAACGGCTCGTTCCCACTATATAATGCCATTGAGTTCAGGCATAATCCAACGTGAAAGTTGGGGTCTGACTTACCGTCGTATATTTGGAACCTCGACATACTGAATCTCTTTGGAGCCTCAAATTTGTCCAACTCTACCGAGAATGGTGTTCTCGATTTAACTATTGAAGTTACCTCGGCATGATCTTGTTTCCTCTTGAGGTAATCTCTTAAGTCCTCTTTGGTCCGCCCAGGAGCTCGGCTATCTCCTGATTTCAGTCTCTTAGGTGCACTGCTTTTAGCTTCTTTGTGAGCCCTTTTTGATCTTTCTCCGTTGGTTACGTCGAAGCACAACTCCTGCCTCTGAACATGCTGATGTTCTCTGGGGTCTGCCTCCTTGGTGCGATGTGTCCCTCAAGACTCTTACCTTCCTGGCTCTCTACGCCCGACCTCCCTTGAAGGCCGGTGAGAATGTTTTTCACTTCTAGGGTGCTGGGGGGCTATAGGGATAGTTTTCTGTCCTCCCTTCTGGGCATTGGCTGCTGGAATCGGCGTGCCATGCAGCGGGAATAGTGGCTGCATGACATTGTTTTGCATCATGAAGTTGACGACCGATTGTAGGTCCGCCAACTTGTTTGCCATCTCTTTAACCTCTTCATCCATCCGTAGGCATCTGTCCTTCTATACCTGGAGGTTATCTTCGTTATAGTACCCGCTTTGGTCTGTTTGCTTTGGTATGTTGCCTTCTTGGCCGACGTCTTTTACTCCGTGATTCTGGTCTTCGTTGCAATTGTCCTTCTCGACGTGAACGTCAATAGGTCTCCCACTCCCGTTAGGAGTGTCGTCCCCAACCTTCTCCTTCTGTCCGTCGTTGGCTATCTATTTTTCTTTCTTTCCCACAGACGGCACCACATTGTGTGAGTGATTTTCTGACCACACTGTCAACTCAGTAATCAGCTGGAAAGTACTGGCAGAATAGATGACACTTGGCTGACCTGCAACAGAAAGAGAAGATTCCGGCAGTAGTTCGTCCACCCGGGGGCACTCCGACGATCAAGTCAGTATATCTCTCAAAGATAATCAATAGTGCTAAACTCACTGTTCAAAATATAAATTGCGTACCTTAGACCCATCGGGGGTGCCTTTCTTTTATAGTTAACTCAATCCTTATCCCAACAGAAGCCTAGCTTCAATGGACTTTGGCTTAGTGCTTATCCAGGACTCTTCAATAGATAGAGATGAACTCCCTAAGAGCTTTATCTTTATCCAGGCTGAGTTCCCTCATCATTCTAGGACTCTTGTGCCCTATCTGCTTATCTCGGATTCCGATATCTTCGGAGATAACCTTGGCCTTGCCGAGATAACTTCGGCGTCATGACCAGGACACGTGACACCTCGGCTGACACGTCAGCGTCACCTTGGCCACGTGTTGGTACTCAAAAAATATATCCCCACAATATTATAGCAATAACCATTAGAGATACTCTTAGTTAAAATATTTAAAATTTACTTATCTATCATTTTAAATTATTTTTTATTAATTAAGAAATAAATTTATCTATTATTATTTAATCCTATGTATAGCACCGATTGTACGCTAGCTTGTTTTAAACTGAACAAATTGTTTGTTGATTGCCTCATATATATATTTATTTATTATGTATGATAGTATTCAATTCATAAGTCCCAACATGAAGGGAGGGAAAAAGGGATTTCAAGACTGTGTAGGGAGTAGTGGACTATGGAGTGATAGACATGGATGCGAGGTGATGGTGAACAGTGGTGGGGCTTTGGGTTGAGAAGAAAAGAAGAGCAGGTTGGCATTTGAAGGACAAAATTGGCATTAACATGTCTTTTTTTGGATGTTGCCAACAATTTCTATGTAGTCAATAAACAGATGCTGTTAACAATTTCTATGTAGTCAATAAACAGAAGGATTAAGGTGTTATGTAAATTTCTAAAGTGAAGGTAGTCTCATTTCAAAAAATAAAAGGGTGTCAGTGCTATTTCAAAGATATAGAAGGCTGTAAGTGTAATATACCTTATATTTAAATATCAATCCTGACCAGGAAACATTTTGGGAGAATGTTATAAATTCTAAATTTTTTAACAAATAAATGGCCAAATATGTTATTTATTTGGTAAAAAATTAGTATCTCCAACCTTATCTACCATTTTGAGTTCCTAAAGTGCCCACGTGTGTGAGACATCATTGGTCCTCACTGGTTTGTGTTTTTTTTTTTTTTTAACAGATCACTGGTTTGTTTGTGTTTCGCATTTTCTTCTATATAAGCTCTGCAAAGTAGCTCTTTCCAATGTGTTAAAAGATTAATCATGCCAAGAAGAGACATGAGTTCTTCTAAGGCACAGCAACAAACACACAACTCATGTCCTCCTCATGTGGTGTGCATACCATACCCAGCACAAGGCCACATCAACCCAATGCTGAAACTAGCAAAGCTCCTCCACCACAAGGGCTTCCACATCACCTTCATCAACACCGAATTCAACCACCGCCGCCTCATCAAATCCCAGGGCCCCCACTCCCTCTCCGGCACCGCTTCCTTCCGCTTCGAAACCATTCCCGACGACCTCCCTCCCTCAGAGGCCAACGCCACGCAGGACATCCCGGCACTCTGTCACTCCATTTTGCACAACTTTATAGATCCCTTCAGAATCTTACTCGCCAAACTCAACCACGACGCTGCTGCTTCATCGGACGTACCTCCGGTGACATGCATAGTTTCAGATGGGACAATGAGCTTCACTCAGAAAGTGGCTGAAGAAGTGGGCATACCTGCTGTTTTTTTCTTCCCTGGCAGTGCTACTGCCTTAATGGGCCTTGTGGCTTATCCCCAACTCATACAGAAGGGTTTTGCACCACTCAAAGGTGCGTACTGAAATCATCGATATATTAGCAGGATTTTATTATTTTTTATTTTTATAAAATTTTAATATAGAATGGTGTGTCTTGATATTGAGCTTTTATTTTAAAATTAAATGTCTATGAAAATAAGAGAAATACTGTAGCACTATTCAAGTTAAAAATTAAACTCACTTTTTAAATTGTGTAATGTTATAGTATATTAAAATATTTAAAAAAAAAGGTTCTCTTATATCATATTTAATAATTCATTAATTATTTTATTTATACATCATTTGATCTAGAAAATTGATCAGCAAATTCGACTTATATATGATTTTTATACTAAAAATTACAAAAAGTTTAACATGTTAAAATACAAGCTAGTTAGACTTAAAAAAATGAATCCGATTGGGTATTTAATGTAATTTAATCAAGTAGTTATCGATATCCGATTAATATGATTTTTTATAAGAATAAAGTACTAGACGAGTCCTACACATTAACGGATCAAATCATTAATGTAGAGTTCGTGGTGAGCCCACAAAGGCACAACAATACACTCCAGCTTGATTTAAACTGTTGAGAAGCCTTCCCCTATCTATTGATACATCTATTCCTAGATTTATTGTTAAAATAGTGTTTGTTTATAAAACTATCATTAACACATTTTTTATGTGACATTTTTTTGTATAATGTTTGTGTACTAGTAGAGGATTTTTTGGGGGAAAATTACCACACAATGGTATTTCAAAAAAAATATATTACAATTTCATGGTAAAAATTATAATTTTAATAATTAATATTTATAAAATTTACCATTTATTTATAATTATTTTTTTAATTTACACTGAATTGAAAGTTTCTCATTTTTTTTTGTAACTCCTTTTTTTAGAATAAATTATACTAACTCTCTTAAAATTTCAAAATTATATTAATTTTTAAAATTGTAATTACATTAACTTTCCATATATTTTATGCTTCCTTATTCTTAACAGTTTCATTTTTTTTTTGTTTTGTTTTTGTTTTGATTTGGTTAATCAACAGCTAATAATTTCAATGTAAAACCATAACATCATCAAATTTTATTTTAAAATGTCAATATCTATCTTTAATTGAACTAACTTCCGAGTTCTCCCAGCCCACCTTTTAATCTCCAGGTACACCTACACCACCACCACCAGAAAATCAAAAATCAATGTAAAAAAAGAAATATTTATTAAAAAATGTAATAAAATTAAAACAAATGTAATTTAAATATGTGATTATCAAAATCCATTAAATCATATTTTTGTACATAACAATTAGTCAAAAAGACTAAAAATTAAACAACTTAAATTAATGAAATGGATTTGAGGTGGACCCATTATGGGACCCTCCAAGCCAATTGGTGGGCTAGAGATTTTATTCATTATTTTATGTGGCATAATTACAGTGGTTAAATTTATTTTACACTTGTGGTTTGGAGGCTAAAGCATTTTAGAAAGCTCTCATGTAATTTTGGATTAAAGTATCACTGTTAAGACACGACCATACCGTGTCTCCTATCCTGTTTTATTTGTCAGTTTATTTTTTTCTGTTTTGTTACTCTCTTCAAACTTAAGTTGGTTAGTTCCTATCCTCCTTGAGTTTGAGGGGGGCTGTTAATGTACACTAAACCTAACCCACTAACCTAACCCACTACATCCACCCCACTAAACCTAACACACTTACCATCTCCACTACCACCCACCACCTCCACTACCATCCACTACCACCACTCACTAACCCAAACCCTCTCCTATATAATGCCACTCTGATTTGTAATACTATATATCAATATACACAACAATCTTGTAATACATATCAATCAATAAAAATACATCAATTTATCTTACATCTATATCTATAATCAGTTCTGTTTTTACTGTGAATTTCAATTTAGAAGGTTTATCTATTTCACCCTATATATATGTATATATATGATTGCAGTATCTGAAGAGGAAGAATCAAAAGCCCCTCTTTGAAGCTTTACAGAAAGTCAAAGAAGGTGCCTAAAATTTCATGTTGTTTGAAATTATTGCAAACTGTATTCTCTCTCAATTTTGTTTCTAAGTCTAATTATTATATTATTTATGGAAATGTGGGTTGGGAGCAGAGTTGATGGTGTTAGGGTTCATTTCGCTACTTCTGACTGTATTCCAAGGCAGTATAATCAAGATATGTGTTAATCAGAGTGTTACCCATCACCTCCTTCCTTGTAAGCTCCCATCACAATCTTCTTCCCACCAAGGAGATTCTTCTTCTAACACCACTGAAACTACTTCCCATCATCGCCGTTTGCTCGCTGAACAATTACCCGGGGCCAATTACTGTGCTGCGAAGGTGATCGGATTATCCCCTTGCCTCCCCCCTTGATTCTGTTTTTGTAATCTAACTATACTAACATTCTAATGCTTTGTTTGACAACAAAACAAAAGAATCTTACCACATACTAGTTTTATAATCTTCTGCTGTAATTGTGTGTTTATCGTGACATAGATACGTCTTTGGAAGCACTGGGAAGACTCCATTGCAAAAGATAATTATGATACAAAACAAGGTGAGAGTTACTGCCCATTAAAGCTCAACAAAATTTGCTCTGTTTTTTTTGGTGACTATTTTAATTATGGTGTGTATGCACATGCCATGCACATATGCATTTACGTGATAGATTTTCACTCTTAGGAGTATGTTACGGAAACTGTTCAATATGGATCATATTTCTTCTACTAAAGAAGATTTGAATTCAACTAGGGTCTATGTTAACAGATTGATTGTGAAGACTTTAAGCAGTTGTTTGCTTCTGATGTTATTATTAGTATTGTGAAAAGAATATACTTTGGGAATCTGATTTTATATATCAAAAAAAAAAAAAAAGAAAAGAAAAGAAAAGAAAAGGGAATCTACTTTGGGAAAGGAAGAAGAAAATAAAATTGTGACACCAATGCTCTTGGCATAAGATAGTAAATATTTTGGAGCTTAATTGCTTTCATCCTGTGTCCTTTGTAAGTTTTACTTTGATCTGGTTCATAATACTTCTAGTCTGTGCACGTTATTTGTGCAGTTTTGGAACCTAAGCTCACTGATGTCCATCAACATGATTTCATCTAGGGTCGCTTTTTGGGTATTGGTAAAATTTCAGTGATGTTGGGCTGGTTGGTAAGTTCTTATCCTCTCATGGTAGAATGCGTCTTCCATTCTCCCATTTTGCAGAAAATGGTACTGTGTTTGACATTTCTGCATACCTCTGATCCAATGATGCCTAATGTTTCTCCTAAGACATTGTTTTCACCTTGATCTATTATTTTCTTTAATAGTATACCTTCATGATGATATGGCACAAACTGGCGTAACATCCTAAGTCTGTTGTGGCTTGGCTGCGCCAGCCCTGGCTTGGTTTCACCTTGATCCATTCTCCCATTCTGGTCTTGTTGCTTTGTATTTTAGCAATACCCAGTTTACAAATTGAACCAACTATCCCTTAAACATTGCTCTTGAAATATAAAATAATGTTTCTTGAACTGTCTCATTGTTGGGTAGCTATATAATCTGAAACTACTTGAATGATATGCTTATTGTTTTCTAAAATGCATTGAGTCATATTTGTAATGCCTTGTTATGTTGTACTTTTCAGTATTCCTTTTTCAAGCAATTTTATGGATCCGTCACCAGATCAGACTACATGACACTGAGACTTGGTTTTATCATGGTAAGTATCTGATGTTGTGTGGTAAGTATCTGATGTTGTGTGGTTTGTGTTTGCTTTTATATTTGTTTATTTTTCTTATTGCTACTTCACAAGCATTTGCGTTAATGTTGAATATTTTTTTTTTTACTGGTAGACACATTGCAGGGGAAACCCAAAGTTCAATTTTCACAAGTATATGATTCGTGCCCTAGAAGATGATTTTAAGAAAGTTGTTGGTATAAGGCAAGTGATAACTGGGATTACCTGTTTAAATGCTAAAGCTTCCTATGGCTTCTTTTGTTTGTTCATTGGGCAATTTGCCAAAATTAATTAATTATTTTTTTAAGAAGAAAGAAAGAGTTTATAGTGCTGGTTTGCCATTTAGTTACTAGGAGGGTATTGCCTAAAAGATAAAATTTCCTTCTATTTTAATATCAATCTTTGCTCCTTTTCTTCTTTTTATTTATTTTTATTTTTATTTTAATGGGTTAATATCAGATTTGGCTGGTTGCAGTTGGTATCTATGGATATTTGTGGTCATCTTCTTGTTGCTGAATGTCAGTGGTATGTTACTTTCACTTTAAATCCTAATGCCAAATGTTATCAAGTGAATTGATTATTTTCTTGTGCTTTAATTTTAGTTTCATGTTGTTGCTCAATGTTGTTGGGTGTGTTACATGGACTCGCCACTTTGGGGCGAAGTACCCGTGTCGACACGACACGACACGGGTGCGGGTGTGGGATCTGTGTCGGATTCGCCTATTCTTTTTCGGACACGGCTTTTTACAGTGCAAAAGAAATGAAAAAGGTGAGAGCAAGAGAGAACCTGGTCGAACTAGTCGATCCAGTCGAAGATCGAAGACCTTGATTGAGCTCCATCCTTTCGATCCAGTCGAAGATCGCAGCTGCATCAGTCGATCGAACAGCCGAACACCCAGACGACTTCGAAAAGCCTCTCTCTCTCTCTCCCTCTCCCTCGCACTCGCGATCGCGATCGCGATCGATGGCTTCGCTTTTCTCTCCGTCTGTCTCAGTCGTTCGTCTCTGTTGATTCATATCTCTATTCGTATCTATCACTAAAATAAAAATATTTATAAAAAAATTAAAAAATTTCCCGTGTCTCCTGTCGTGTCCGTATCCCCATTTTTCAAAAATTGTCGTGTCCTGTGTCCGCGTTATAATAAATATATATTTTTTTTAAAAATTATTTAACGTATCCCCGTACCTATATCCAAATTTGGATACATATCCACGTATCCTTAATTTTTAATTTTAAAGTGTCCGACCCCTAAATACGCACCCGCGCCCGATATCCGTACCCGAGTCCGTATAACTTAGGTTGTAACTAACATTAATTTGAAACATCACGACTACTTTGGTCACATCCGACCCCATATTGGATATAACTTCTAATAGTTTTGGGGCCGCACCAGAACAAAGCCTACAACAAAATACCACAATACTTCCTAATTAACATTATTTTAATTCGTACTTGTGTATATAGTATACACCAAGTATATTGTAGCTTGACTCTCCATTTATGTACTAATGTTTTCCTAACTGTAATCTTTTTCTTCAAAAATGCAGATGCAAGTTATTTAACAAATGGTTACCTAGACACTGATAGATTGGATACCAGGCATGAATGGCATACGATTGAAGGATCTCCCAAGTTTCATTCGAGCCACTGAACTGAATTTCATGATTCATTTCGTTTTGGAAGCAATTGACAAAGCACACGAAGCTTCGGCCATTATTTTCAATACCTTCAACGCTTTAGAACATGACGTTTTAGAAGCATTGTCAACAATGTACCCACCCATATACCCCATTGGCCCTCTTCAGTTTCTCCTCGATCAATACCCACAAAATCACTTGAATTCCATTGGATCAAGTCTATGGAAAGAAGAAACAGAGTGCCTTTCATGGCTTGACTCGAAACAACCCAACTCTGTCGTTTACATCAACTTTGGCAGCATTACTGTTATGACAGCCCAACAGTTGATTGAATTCGCTTGGGGTCTCGCTAATAGCAACCACACATTCTTATGGATCATTAGGCCTGATCTGATTGTTGGTGACTTGGCAATTCTTCTACCAGATTTTGTGAGTGAGACTAAAGAAAGGAGTCTATTAGCAAGTTGGTGCCCTCAAGAACAAGTCCTCAATCATCCATCAATTGGAGGTTTCTTGACACACTGTGGGTGGAATTCGACTCTTGAGAGTATTTGCAGTGGGGTCCCTATGTTGTGTTGGCCATTCTTCGCGGATCAACAAACGAATTGTTGGTCTTGTTGCAGCCAATGGGGTGTAGGGATGGAGATAAACAGCGATGTTAAGAGAAAGGAAGTTGAGAGAATGGTGAGAGAGTTGATGGCTGGAGAGAGGGGGAAAGAGATGAAAAGAAAGGTCATGGAGTGGAAGAAGTTGGGTGAAGAGGCCACGGCTTGTTCTATTGGGTCATCTTACTTGAATTTTGAGAAGATGGTCAGGTTTGTGCTTATGTCTGCTGGTTCAAATCAAAGTAGTTTGAAAATCTAAGTGATTCGTGATTAGATCAAGATTAAAATATTCCAAATCCCAAAAAGAACCAAAAATTCAAAACACTCAACCTAAAATCATCAAACACTTACGAGAGTGATTTTAGTTTGTTTGTTTTTGAGAATAAACAATAAATCAACACAAACGATTTTTTACGTGGAAAAAACCACAATTGAAGAGCCTTCAATTGTAATAAAAAACTACGGGCGAACTGCCACTATCAATCCACTACTGAAGAACGAAAAGATTACAAAGAAATCGTACAAATTACCCAACCCTAGTCAATTTGTCTCTGAATCTTCTGTAACTCTTTTCACCACACCTTCGTCACGGAATTGATTCTGAAGTTGATTCCACACCACAACTTCACTTGTCGAATTAACGACTGCGTAGACTCAAACGCCTTTTGGATCCTACGCTTTGATCTTCGGAATCCACCGAAGAGAACTCTCTCTTGAATTTAAAGAAACCAACTCCTTGATGTATGTATTTTAGATCCTGAGTGAAGAACTCTTCTCAAGACATCAAGAAAAACTCTCAAAAATCTCCCAAGAAGACTTTAAACACAACCCTAGTTTGTTTTTATCAGATCTAGGAAAACCGTCCAAACAAAACAACGTTAGCAGCTTTAAATAGGAATCTGAATCGCGAACTCCGCTCGAGCTCAACATAGCCCGCTCGAGCGGACTGAACAAAAACTGCATACGAAGAAACAGAGATGCGCTCGAGCGTAGGAGTTTCCGCTCGAGCGTCACATCACACCTTCCAGTAACTGTGCTTGCCCTGTCAAACTACTGTGACCTGCCAATCTACGCTCGAGCTCAAGAGTCTCCGCTCGAGCGCACAGTACAAAAACAGAAAAACAAAGTTTTGAATCCACACAAGATTTTGTCTCCGGATTTGACAACACAGGGACCTAACAATCTCCCCCTTTGTCAATTCCCGGACAAAACTTTTCTAAACAAAAATCCTTAAACACAAGCACTAGACAAAATGCAAAAACCAATACTAAAACACTCAAAACAACTCAAAACAACTCTATGAATAAACAAGCTTTCCAATCTCAAAACAACTCAAAACAACTCTATGAATAAACAAGCTTTCCAATCTTGCCATATATCAAGCCATCAATCCAATTCATCATCCACCATGCACCTGTAAAAAAAAACGAGCAACATACCAGAAAAACCAAAACTTGTGGAACTGTATAAGAATAGAGCAAAATGTATCCATTCAATAGAACCAACGGAACACAATATCAAAATATCCATACAAAAGACCAACAATATCCATGTACCATCAACAAAATATACCCATGTCCAATCCAGCATGAACCAAACTCTCCCCCTTTTTGACCGGGAAAGAAGAAAGCTACAAATCAGACGGAGGAGGGGGCGGCTGAAGCGTCAGTAAGGAAATGATGTGATCCAGCTGCGAAGTATTGTGCACAGCAGTCTGCTCCAGCCGACCAAGACGACCATCAAAAGCGTCAAAGCGAGCATCAAGAAAGTCTAACCTCCGAGTCATAGCCTCCTCAAAATGCCGAAACTGAGCAGGAAACGAGCTAGGTGGAACAGGTGGAGTAGGATCCTCCTCACCCCCGGCGGCAGCAGCATCATATTCAGCCTCCTCAGCAAGACCAGCAGTGGTACCTGTAGAAGGACCAGCCCGAGAGGCAAACTCATCATCATCGAGGGTAGGAGCCCCAAGGTCAGACAAAAGGCGGTTGATCAAGCAACCATAAGGAAGGCCAAGCTTGGAATGGCCATGAGCACTGATCATCTTGGTGACAATAAGAGAGGCACGATCAATAGAGCGGTGATTGGCAATACAAGACAAAATGAATCCTTGGTCTTGTTTGACCTCGGAAGAATGTGTGGTGACAATGATGTTGGCGCAGACAATCAAATTAAGCAGTCTGAACTCCGGAAGAAGTTCAAACTGTTTAATCAAACCGCCTTTAGGCCAATGACGGGCAACACCACAAAGTTCCAAAGACACCTCATCAAAGTCACAAGTAGGACGATCAGGTACAGGAAACGGATAGTGTTGAGGAAAAACTTGCTCAATCTGTAGAAGTTGGCGAATCAAAGCAGGGGTGACAGAAATGGATTTGGACCTAACCCAAGTGGTGAAAGATGGCTCATAATCCCGAATACCCTCCATATTACAGTAGAATTCTCGAACCCAATCGAGATTCTGACGCCCCGAGAATAATAAAACACGGTCACCACCTAGAGGGTCGAACAATGGACGAATTTTGATGGACTCAAAAGTATCGGGTTGAACATTACGTTCTAAATGAACAGTTCGAGCCACAAACGATTTATGGAATGACTTGGCTTGAGAGGCTGACTGAAACCTCTCAGGATTATAGGTAGGGCGAGAAACAGTGGCCTTTCGGCGTTTTGGGGCAGGAGCAGACATACCAAAGAAGACACTAAGACACCCAACAAAGCAGCAAACCCAAAACCCAATCCCAAACCAAAACAAACCAAAACAAAACATTAGTGCAAGAATCAAATAAAAAATAGAGCAGAACAAAAAACAGGGCATGAAAGCATGGTATTGAAGAACTCATAATGAATACACAAAATGTGAGAGAAATTGCACAGAATAAGTATGAATCATGAGTAAAGCACAGCAATGTATCTAAGCCCAAATTGATACCCACGCAAGGAGACCTCAACAGTCCATGACAGTAGGAACACAGATAACGTCAAATACCACAGACACAACACAGAAAAATACTAAAAAAAAACAATCAGACAAAGAAAGAAAAAAAAAATGGGAGAGAGAGAACCACAGACACGACACACAACACCCCACAAAGCTACAAACCCAACAACCAATCGAACCAAATAGAACAAGAAAACGGGAAAAAAGGAGAGGATAAAACTTACCAAAGAGCAAATCAGTGAGAAGGATGATGAATGGGAGGAGAATCGACCACAATGCAGCCACACGCCACACGACCAACCCTAGATCGAGAGAATGAACAGCGAAGAGAAAAAATACTCGAAGTAGTCAAGTAGAGGGAGTTAAGTATGAAACAGGTTCCGCTCGAGCGTCTGAGTTACGCTCGACGTACAAAATTGCACAGCAGACTCCGCTCGAGCGTGGTCAGGCCGCCGAGCTCAAAAAACCATCTCTCAGAACTTGACAAAACACGAACAAACTGCGGCTGCAAGAGAGAAAAACGAGCGCCCGAGCGTACACATATGCCGCTCTGGTGAGCGGAAAACAAAACATAATTTTTTTTTTTTTTTTTTTTTTTTTTAAAACAATCCAATATGCCAAATTCAACGAGGCTGAAGTACCTGAAAACAAAAAATTAGGCATGATCAGACTCGAGACCAAATGAAACTAAGATATAATCCACATACATATCGTGTGATATTGCACTTTTTTATTTTTTTAAAAAAAAAAAAAAAAACGACACTGGAAAATCGAGCATAGCAAAAAAATAATCATGATCATAAGTAATGAGAATATACACTCAAATCCCAATATAGAGCTCACATAAAAAAGTGTGTTGTGTGTGCAAATCCATGCAGAGGTCACTGAGCTAGAGTTAATCCGGTACGTGGATCGCGATGGCCATGGAGCGCGTCCGCATCAAGAGTAACCATCAACAATACCTGAAAGTCAATACCCTAGGAAGGTCACAAGGTTGGTATCTTGGTTGAGTCACACTGCGGAGGCTCCCCTAGTCAAAGAGTCTTTTTTTTTTTTTTTTATTTTTCTTTTTTTCTTGTGGGCACTCATGGTGGCCTATCACTCTTCATAGAGTATGGAAACCAAACCAGAGAAGAATGAAATCATAAGGATGAGCTACTGGTTGGCTGCTCTGAGTAGCCTTTTTCCTAATGTCCGGAGCTTCAAGGATACCAAGATGCGCATAAGAAACCGTGGAAGTGAAAAAACAGATGGTGCTGAGGTTAAGCAGACTCAACATTCACCATCATGATATACTGCATAACAGATCATACAATGTAATTCCCAGTAAAGTACAAGAAAACACTGTTAGTGGGTC
>NW_021031319.1:0-11352 GCF_004153795.1 Camellia sinensis | reverse complement strand
CTTATCATCATCAAACAACTTAACTCTTTCAAGGATGGACATCGACTAAGTTCGCACCAAACCTATGTCAATAAAAAATAAAAAAGATTGTTAGATAATGTCTCAATGGGACCACATAATTTAAGTGATTCAATTTAGTTAATAGGTTTAAGGGTATATGTGTTATGGACCTAATGTGTAGATACTAGTTGCATAATTTCTATTTCTATGAGGGGCAGAAATAGAAATTAAAACATATTGGTTAAAGTTGGTTTTCATTCATTTTGAACTTCCACAACCTTTCAGTTTTGAAAACCAATTACAACCTTTAAAAGGTTATGGTCCCTATTCATTCCAAGGGGAAAAATAAGAACACTGTCATTTTTTTTTCTAAATCCTCTCAAGGAGAAACATAAGGCACCAAAGGGGAAAGTATTAGAAGGTAATAACATAATCAATAACAAAGAGTTCATTGATAATCACGTTTCCGTTTAACCGTTCATCAATGGATTCAGGTATGTCATTTTGTCTTGATTTCTTGATAATACACATGGTAAATAATCCAAAGTATGAGGTTTATATTCTGAAATTTATGTTGACATAACATACTAATTAGCTCAACTTAATTATATATACTATAAAAATCCACACTATTCGAACTTGGTTCATTTGAAACACATTTTCAAACTTATAAAATTTTTAAACTAAACTTGAATAATAACTATTCAACTCGTTTACAATCCTAATTAAAACGGGCTCGTAAGTGTCAGGTCGGCCTTCCAGTGGAAACAGAGAGTGTGAAAGAATTATTCTACAGTTAAAAATTAGGTGATTTCAGTAATGAGGACTGGTGGACCTAGCTGATCAACAAAGACACCCCTTAGCTGATCAATATAGACTCCCTTTGGATGAACAGAGAAGCCCTTGTCTTCTTCATACAAAGAAAAAGGCAGAATGATGTGCTGTCTTCAATGTTGAAAAATGTTCATCAATATCCTTTTGTCACATTTTTACCCTAAATCAAAGGCATGTTCCAAGACCCAGCATGAGTTTATTTCTAAAAAATGAAAATAATAATAATAATAATAGAACAGCATGATGAGGCACAATTCAATGATACTTTTTATTTTATTATTATTATTACTACTTATATATATATATATATATATATATATATATATAAATCCTATGATTTGGTCCAATTCAGGCATGAAACTTTGGACTGCAAAAAAGTCTATTTGTTCATTTCTTTTTGATAGTTTAAAAAACACACGCATTTGACCATATTTATTTATGGGTAAATTACACTTATTTCCTTTGAAAAAAAAATAAATACATTTACTCCCACACTTCTAATTAGATTTTAATTCACTTAACCATTAGGTCATTTTTAATCGGTAATATGTTTAATCGTATGAATAAAAAGATGTTGTCATTAAATTAATTTATTTAGAGATTATCTGTTTGGTAACTTAATGTGAATATAATTGTTTATTCCTTTTATTTTCTTTTCGATTCGGCTTTAATGTCGACTACTTCAATCTCAGCCAATGCCCGAAGAACAGTCTTGAAATTCAAGAAATGCAGAAGATTCCTTATGCCTCAGCTGTAGGGAGTCTAATGTATGCTCAAGTATGTACGCGTCCGGATATTGCGTTTATGGTTGGCATGTTAGGCAGATATTTAAGTAATCCTGGCATATATCATTGGAAAGCAGTCAAGCGTGTTATGCGATATTTACAGAGAACAGAGGAATATATGCTCACATATAGGAGATCGGATAAGTTAGAGGTCATTGGATATTCCGACTCCGATTTTGCTGGATGCCAAGACAGTAGGAAATCCACATCAGGCTATATTTATCTGTTAGCTGGCGGAGCAATTTCTTGGAGGTCTGCAAAGCAGACGCTCATAGCTTCATCCACCATGGCAAAAATTAAAAAAGCATGTTATGAGGCATCAAACCAAGGGATATGGCTGCGGAATTTTGTCACTGGGTTGCGTATTTTGGAAGGCACTGAAAGACCACTTAAGATATATTGTGACAATAAGTCTGCAGTTTTATATTCCAATAAACAACAGGAAGCTCGACAAAATCAAAGTATATTGATATCAAGTTCCTAGTTGTAAAAGAAAAAGTGCAGAGTGGACAGATTTCCATAGAGCACATTGGGACAAACTCCATGATAGCGGATCCACTTACGAACAAACTACCACCCAAGGTCTTTCATGACCACACTGCTCATATGGGTGTTGGTCTATTTGAGAACATTCTGGTTTAGTGGGAGATTGTATTTATATTACTGCTTTATGTCAGCCTTGAGTTTTATCTATGTAATTAGATTAATTTCTGCAGAAATGAAGTATTCAGTTTATTACGCTCTGTTACGTATTGTGAAGTATTGATCTCAATAAAGTTAAGTAGGACCAGTTGGAAATAGGCATGTATGGATCACATCACATGTAATTTCCATGCTACGTATCCATGATTGATCTATGTCATTTAGCTGTCTTAGTATACGTGACCATTGGTGGGTCGAGTTACGATTGATGTAACGAAGACCGCTTTGATCCTATATTAATATAGTTAATGGACAAGATTGTTTGGATACCCTCAAGTTATGATAACAAATTTCTGAGCTCACTAAAGTTAAGCACATTTTTCAAGATACATATGTGGTCCAGTGGGAGATTGTTAGATAATGTCTCAATGGGACCACATAATAAAATGTGGTGTTATCATTTATAAGAAGCCTACAATTTAAGTGATTCAATTTAGTTAATAGGCTTAATGGTATATGTGTTAAGGACCTAATGTGTAGATACTTGTTGTATAATTTCTATTACTATAAGGGGCAGAAATAGAAATTAAAACATATTGGTTAAAGTTGGTTTTCATTAACTTTCAGTTTTAAACCAATAATGGTTAATTTATTGGTTTTCATTACCTTTCAGTTTTAAAACCAATAATGGTTAATTTATTGGTTTTCATTTGGTGCCTTATGTTTCTCCTTGGGAGGATTTAAAAAAGCAAAACAGTGTTCTTATTTTTTTTCTTCACCTTAGGAAGGAATAGGGACCATAACCTTTTAAAGGTTGTAATTGGTTTTCATAACTGAAAGGTAATGAAAATCAGTAAATTAACCATTAATAAATTAACCATTATTGGTTTTAAAACTGAAAGGTAATGAAAACCAACTTTAACCAATATGTTTTAATTTCTATTTCTGCCCCTCATAGAAATAGAAATTATACAACTAGTATCTACACATTAGGGCCATAACACATATACCCTTAAGCCTATTAACTAAATTGAATCACTTAAATGGTAGGCTTCTTATAAATGATAACACCACATTTAATTATGTAGTCCCATTGAGACATTATCTAACAGAAAAATGATCTGTGAGCACCCCCAGCCACCGTTAGAAAAATGTTTCTCCCCCAAACACCATAGCTGCGTGATAAGTAAAAATCTAGAGAACCACTCTTATCTATTGAGAAAAATTTGGGATTATATGATGGAAAATAATTTTTTTAGTATGGAATCTATGTGAGGTCCATGTAAAATGTGGTGGAAATTAATTTATAAGTAATTTCTAAATTGATAAGGGTGGATTTGTAGTATTCGTGTGATAAATAAGTGGAAACAAACGGCCAAAAAATAATTCGGCACATTAGTGGCTAGCTCATGCCAGAGCAAGGTATTCTAATTGGTAAGGATGATCATAGATTCGTCCAATCTGTCCAACCCGATTAAACTGACCCAACCTAATTGATTTTGGGCGGATGCGTATTTTTTGATGGATGAATACGGATGAAATATTTTAAAATTCGTAAATACGATTTGGATGATGGATCTACTATCTCGCATCTACATGAATCCGATCCGCCCAGGGCCCGCCCTGAGATTTAGGGGGCCTAAGGCAAATTTTGAAAATTGGGGCCCCTCTTACATTGAAAAAAAAGGGTTCACGGATAAAACGATAAGTTACAACTTTTTTATTTGTCTGTAGTCACAAAAAAATTTACTTGCACAAATAATTATTAAAATTATAAACAAAACAATTTAATTTGTCACATACTTACATGCAACTCACGGCATTTCGGATGGATCCAATCATTCGTTTTCTTTGAAGTGTGGCTGTCCTCATAGAACTTTGGGAAATTCAACTCTCCATTTTTGCTACCTGTTAACACATCAACGTATAAATCAATGATTTTTGTAGACAGATTTGTTGCAAATTTTTGCAGACAGATTAGTAGTTTAAACAGATTAAGCAAGATGTCACTGCAGACAAAATTTTTGCAGATTTTTTCAAAATGACCACTGCAAAATGACCACTGCTAGATCAACCAAGATGTCACAGAAGTCTGCAGAAGTGGAACTCAGGAAGCATTCATACATGACCAACAGAATCCCCACACATCTGAGATGTCTTACCAGCCATACTAACCAACCATGGCACAGTAACCCAGCTGTAGCAACCCAGTTCAGAGCATACCAGACAATGCACACCGGAAAACATTCATAGATGACCAACCAACCAAGGCACACCAACCCAACTATAGCACATTGCATAACCACTAGTAGATCAGAGACAGGTAGAGCAGACCAGACTATTCAACACCATACTATTCAAGACAGCAGCAGAGGACTTAATGCAGATGTTCCAACAGATTTCTGCAAACACATTTTTCAGATTTTGTCAAACAGATTCTGTCCAACAGATTTTTGCAAACAGATTTTCGCAGATAGCCACTTATAACCACTTCAGATTATGTGTATTCTAACATGTGTTGACTTTCTAAAAATCTGTTGAAACAGAATTGAAACAGATTTTTACAAACGGATTGAAACAGACCAATCAGAGTATCACTAACAAACAGACTTTTTCAGATTAGTTCAAACAGATTTTTGCAAACAGATTGTACGTCATATTTATTCAAACAGATTTTGTCAAACAGATTTTTGCAGATTTTGTCAAATAGAATTGAAACAGATTTTCCCAGTCAGATTTTGCGAGATAGATTTCGAATGAAAAACAGAGTATAGTCCTTGGACAGATTTCGAATGCAAACATCTGGCAAGGGTATCATTAACAGATTCTTTCCACATAGTTTTTTTTGCAAATAGTAGATGTTTAGTAACAGAGTTCAACATATATATATATATATATATATGTATCACAACATAACATTTTCATATCCAAACAAATATAATGGATTCAAGTTTAAAAAAAATCAAACTCACCATAACAGCCATTGCGATAGGAAATGAGCGAGACCCATTGGTATGATTGTACGGCAATTGACTCCTATTACTCTTGCCAGCTTTTGACCGTTTCTAAAAATAAGTCAAGCAGATAAACAATATTTTTTGTCAATATTAAGGCATATCACATTTTCACATAGATGTATGTACTCTATCTAGTCTATTATTTTACCTGGTGAGATGCATCTTGCCATGCCACATCGATCAAATGCTTCCAATTATCTAAACTCACCCCTATGGGCGGATGACCATAGATCTCATCACGTGGAAGTCCTTCTAACAATTTGAACTCTTGCTTCAAGGTGTACCTCCAATCTTTGTACAACCCATAGGCCTTCTTATTCACAATCTCCTGTGCTTGTAAGTCATTGTGGAAATCGTCTCCAATTTGAAACTTGTCCTACATGCAAAACAAATTGAAATAGTAATCATTACATATTAGTCTTTCTTATTACTCACATAATACAATTACATATTGTGGACAAGTAATATTAGTTACAAGAACTCCTTGGATGACGGCAGCTTTTGTAGTCTCATCAAGATCCAGCCATGACTTCACATCTTTCAAAGGGCACAAGGTTCTAATTTGAATTCCTAACTCGTTAGTTGCTGGAGTGGCATACTTGTCAGTCATTCCATTCAACCCACGATCGATGTGAATATAACATTTTTCCCCTTTCTTGGCTCGAATTATTTTTTGTATGCCTTTGCCACGTCTCGGTCCGTGTACACGTAGGGGCTTCGAAGTCCCTGTTAACAAAATAACAACACGAAAATTGGCAACAAATTGGGTACAAAAAAACAATGGCAATGGCAAGTGATAATTGACAGATTTGATACACTTTAATCTTACCTACGCCACTCGGCTGCGTTTCAGATGGGGCTTGTGTCTCATCAGAATCAACCATTGGTTGGCTAGTGGCATTATGAGATGGCCCCACATTTGATGGGACGGGGAGAACACGAGATGGAGCAACGGGTGATCCTAAAGGAATAGCAACTGGCGAGTCTGTTTCTGGCTGCGTGAGTGTCTTTTTCCGAAGCCGACCAGTCTTTAATCCAGGAACCATTTTCCAATCTGCCTGATGCCTGATGTTGGAACAGTGTTTTATGTTCTGGATTAAATTTGTGTCACATGAATAAACTGATAAAAATACGTTACATGAATAACCTGATAAATATACATCACATGAATAAATTGAAAATAAAACTGATAAACTGATGAATAAAAGAAAATAAGGTGGCAGCAAAAGAAACAAATTGTAGTTTTCAATTGAAACTCATGAATAAACAATGGATTGGGAGCACACTCTTGGTTATAGTAGTTTTCAAAAGAAACAAATTGTTGGACTTATTGGGATTTAGTGGCAGCAAGCCCCAGTCTGATGCATATTTCAATCTCATATTGTCATACTTGAAGAAAAATTTATAGCATATCCACCTTGCACCTCCCTATCATAGGGCAATGGACATACGACACACTTCCGTAAATACCATCCACATTGCATGCTATCTTTATAATCATCCACTAGAATAAACAACTACACACCTGTGTCATGACCTTTGCAATTAACAAATTCACCTCTGCTACTACATACAGACCAGTAAAAAACAAACTCAGAAGGATACCAAGAACAAGAAAATAACAAGTGCAACTTACCAGGGTTTGTTGGATGAGAACAGATGGAACATAAGATCCCTCACCTTTTTTAGACCAAAAACCTGAATTATCTTCACTTATTTTCTTTTTTACTGACAAAAACACAGACAAACTATAAATTTATTACACAAGGAGTTTTTCTGTTTGTTTCCCCCTTATTTCTCTTTCTTTTTCTGTTTATCTACCATAGAAGTTTCCTGCAAGTGGCACCCAACTTCAACTTCCATGATTCCTCCAACCACATTAAGGGGTGCTAGATTCTACCAATTTTCTTTAATTTCCCAGTAACCATCACGAGTTTCAAAAAAGGCACGCATATTCTCTCCAAAAACTGCATCCACCATTACACTTCCAAGTGTTTTTTTTGTTTTTTATTTATTTATTTATTTTTATAGCAATTTGCTCACACAAATTTAGAAAATACAATTAACTAGAAAAAACAGCAGTGACTCGAGCCACAGGTGTGTTTTCTGTGAGTAAATGATGGTGCCTCAGTCACTAACCAAACGCAATTCAAAAACTTGGAAGGTAGTTCTAATATCCAATTTAGCCTTCTTGAAAAAGAGCATTCAAGAAAGTAGACAACACCACTCCCATTTTGAGGAGTGAAATACCATCAAAAGAATCCAAGCACATGGGAGAACCACTGCTAAAACTTCTACCATGTTCTGTTCAAAATATTAGACTATCACTAGTTGGATCCATCTGTATGAACTTACTTCGATGTAGTTTGCACTGAAGAGTCATTTAAATTGTCATCATGATCTAACAAGTACATGACAGAACAGGTAATCAGTCAAAAGTACAAATATGAACCAAAACCAAACTAACCCGACCTTTTTCCCCCGATGAAACTAATATGAGCTGTAAAATTTGTGTACTCTGAAGACTTATCAAAAAAAATTGTCCTCTGAAGAAAATCATGTTCAACACCACAACAAGAGATTTTCTACAGCCTATAACAAATTCCATCAGTCTGGAAAGAAGATGAGTCAAAGTAAATAATACCAAAATTTCCCATCTAAAATCCCAGTCTCTAAGAATCACAGTAATGGTCTGGCTAAAGTGTATCAGCATAAAACAGTTTAAATGCCATGGCAAATTGCTCATTAAAGTGGCATGCCCAATTCCAAAGCTAGGCCAAATTGCCAGATTTCCCCCCCCAATAAATATGATTGCATGTTTATCACACCCACAGGGAGATCTGCATCCAAGAAAAGTGAATATGTCGATCATATCCAGAATGTCCTTTGAGGGTTCAAACTCTGTACTCAATATAAACCCTTTAGGTCACTAATGTGTCTACACATTGTAAACTCCTATATCAAGATTTCTCAGCCAAAGATTTATAAAGCGTATCACATATATCAGCAATTTTGCAAGCCTCCTTAGATCATTACAGTGACACACCACAATCATCATCTTATTCAGGATCGAACATGACCTAAGAAAGCAGAGGACAAAAAAAAAGAAGAATAATCCTAGCATGTCACACCAAAATTGATCAACCAATTTATAATTGCAGTTAGTTATTGATTGACAAGGAAGAGTAACAAAGGCAAATGGTCAATGAGGTAAATACAAGATTTCATGCTGTCGAGGGAAAGACAACTTCTTAGGAGGAAGGGTTGGTTGTGAAGATTCTTGTTAGCTACAAAGGAGCAAGAGCATTCTAATCAACTCTGAGAAAGAAATCTCATTCGGGCTATCCCAGTGAAATTTTAAAATGCCAATGATGTGGAGAATATAAGACAATGTGGAGAATATCACAAGGTCATCTATGACTCAAACTCTCTAACTGGGCACATACGAGCTAGTTTAAGTAACCCGACTCATTCCTTTTGCACACTTGTTGCAAATACTTTTGCATATTTATTTATCCTTCACAGGTCACTTCTTTCTTTTTCTTTATTTTTTTTTATTTTTTTTCATTTTTTGTTATAGACCCTAAGGCTTCTATTCAAAAAATAAAATTCTAAAATCTGTCACTAAATTCTTTTGTCCCAATGCACTTTCAATTATCCATACAAGATCCGATGTCCTAAATTCCCCCCCTCTATCTCCCTACCTCAATAGAATTATATTTCTATTATTCCTAGCCGTTGAATCATGAGATTCCTAAACCACATATTTCTCACATGATTCATTGACTTGAGCATTTTGGGACAATAGCATAAAGATAAAAAAAACACAAGATCCTGAGCCAATCAATTGATCGTGTTTTAAGAATCTTTTCTTGAGATTCACTGTATTGTACTTACAACTGAGAGTGTGAGACGGGGACAAGTATGCAGAGACAGTTGAATTTGGGAACATAAGATCCCTCACCTTTTTTAGACCATAAACCCTGAAAAACAGGTGCTACTGGAAAACAACCATGGCCCATCAGCTAACGGCATCAATTTTGAACCCACAGGAGATTACATTTATAGTCAATATAACCATCTAAATCTATCAAAGTAACATCATTGATAGTCATAGCCAGCAGTAATCCGGGACAATGACGCTACAGGAGAAACTTACAGTGTTTACAAACAACAGAACTCTGGCATCAGAAGACAGTGATCGGTGGTCCCTCTACAATCAACCAATTAGATCCTTCACTAGCTCAACAACAGAGAGATCTAGAGCTTTCTGTACATTGCATTTAGTTAGAATCAAGAATTTAAGAGCAGCTACCTACAGCCGCGGTTATCTGGGTTAGGTCTAGTAAGTGCTTTTATAAAGTAGTTGCGGATCTCCGGTATTCTAAGCTGGATCAGATGAGAATACCTGCAAAAATTAGAAATAAATAATCATTTTAATAGGCAATGGAAGCACATAGCTAATCTAGTGATGAATATGAAAACACCTTTCGTTTTCATTCTAAAATGAATCAGGATATGTAACATAATTCCACACTTGGTAATCATGCAAGATTGTTTTCTCAAGGTTTTTTGACATAGCAAAGTGCTCATTCATTTTAACAATATCAAGTTTGCTACATCACAGCTCTTGAGATTTTGATCAAATTAAAAAATGCAATATTTTAAAATTATAGAGGATATGAATTTTGCTGTGTTCTCTCAGCAGCATAATTTATCAGAGCCACTGAAAATTGCCATAGTTACTCATACTCCATCTGATCTCAGGAATGACAGAGAAAAACTGAATAAAGCATTTCCTTTCGTTTTTCTAGAACCAGTTTATATCATGCATCATACTCAATACATATCAGTAAAACATTGGAGATATTTGCTGCATAGCCATCAGGGTACTTCATTGATTTCAAGAAATCACAAAAGCCTTCTCTCTCTTTCACCGACAATGTGTACAATGCGGGAGGCTTCTCAAAGGACCCATTAGAACGCCTCTTCAAGTGTAACTCGTTACGTATTTTCATGTCCTCCAAATCTAAGCGTGCTTTGTCCGTGTCCTTGTTTTTTCCATCTACGCTCAAAAGTGTCCCAACAACATTGTCACATATGTTCTTCTCAATATGCATGACATCAAGGTTGTGTCGAAGCTTCAACGTCTTCCAATAGGGCAAGTCAAACATAATGCTTCTCTTGCTCCAATTCAAATTTTGATGTTCATTCCTTTGTCGTTTTCGATTTTGTGGGTGCTTTCCATACGGCTTGTAAGTCCCAGAATCAATTTGCTCTAGTATTTGGTCCCCCGATAAGTCCAAAGGTTTGGACCTATGCTCCGTTTGACCATTGAAGAGCTTACTTGTTCGCCAAGTGTGGTTCTCAGGCAAGTGGCGACGAGTACCCATATATTCAGATTCAATGTCATGTCGACGCAAAACCACATCATCATCAATAACCATAGTAGGTACCACCTCGGTGGTTTCTTCTTGTTGGAACACATCATCAGGTTGTACAACATCCATCTCTGGCACATCCCAAATTCCTCGATGTTGGAACTTTTCTACGACTCTCCAATTGGTACCTAATTTGGTGTCATTAACATAGAATACTTGTTCAACCTGACTTGGTAATACGAATGAGTCATCTTTGTACCATCGACTTGTTACATCAACTGTTGTAAAATGTGGTTCTACACGCATAGTTCTACTACTACCGGTGATAAACCATTCACATTGGAGCAATACAATCCGACGTCTGAACAAATAGTTCAGTTCCCACACTCTGCACAAGTGTCCATAGAAGTGTATCAATTGGCCTTGATGCTCCCCTTCCACGACTAATCCACAATTCTGACTTTTCCAACGGTTGTCACGGTCGATAGCATGATAACGGACACCATTACAAATACATCCTGAATATGTGTTCATTAAGCCACTAGGACCATTGGCTAATGACCACATATCATCAGTTGCTTCGGGGGAAACTTGGCTCCGCAATTCATTCATCTACATGACGAACATGTGTCATGTTACTAGCATGTGTGACATTTACATAATGTACGATCTATGGTAGGATATGAGAATACT
>NW_021031318.1:263546-284557 GCF_004153795.1 Camellia sinensis | reverse complement strand
GGTGGTTGCTGATAAGGTGGCTGTCTTGGGTCCTATTGAAATGGGAGAGGTCTGAATCCCCTCATCTCTTGACAAGGTTGTTGATGTATAGGCTCTTGTACATACTGAGGTCTCACCATTTTTGGTGGTCTTACCCTTTGGTCCATTGGGTTATAGCTATCATCTCTAGGGCCTTCTTATTCATGTTATGCATTGCATTAGAGGCCTTTGTTGCCCCCCAGGTCCAGGTCTTGGTCCCAAGTCAGTATTATAAACATCAAACATTAAGTTTTAGGGTATCTTTTCATCCCATTAAACTTAAAGACAAGGTTTGAATTAATCCTCTCCTTATACTTCTCTTGGAGTGTAAGGGGCCTATAAAATGACACATGTTCAGGTGTAAGCAAAACCTTTGCAGGCTTAGATGTATAATTTTGTGGAGTTAAAGAAGGACCAAGATTTACCTTACTTCCCTGAACTTTATCTCTGAGTTACCTTGACTGACTGGGCCTGATGTTATGCTTCCCAAATTCAGCAAGGACTTCCTCAATTGAAACTTGATTTCCATATGGAGGCAAGCTTGCAAGAACCTTACTCACATGCAGAACCAATGCTTTCCTAACATCCATTGGAGAGCCACTTGTCTGGCCTTCCATGTGGCCACGTCTCTAGCCATCATCTTGACCAGCCACTGAATGGCTGTCATCAACATTGTCTCTGATTTCCTCATCATAATCTTCTCTCTGAACAGTGCCATCAAAGGGCCTCTTTTTAGGATTCCTATTCAGTTCTGGGAATTGTTCAATTTGTTTCTTCTTAACCATTACTCCAAATTAGACAGTGTCTCACTAGGCGTGCCAAAATATATTAGCAAAAATCTAGTTCGGGTGCACAATCGATAGTCAACAAACAAACCAATTTTCACAAACTATAAGATCAAGTAATGTAGTTGTGTGTCTTAATGCCTTGACAGATTGAAGGACTTCTTTGAAGGTTTACTTCCTAAAGAAACAAAGCAGAATGTAACAAAAAATTGATTGATAATGATAAAACTTGTCACTTTAACCATCAAGATCAAATTACAAGTCAATAATCATTACAATCGATAGAGGTTTTCAAGTACTGATATGCTATTGCTATTGCTAATATTACTGCTAACTACAAGAATTACTACTCCTAAAGCATATTGAACTACTCCTAGATTTCTCAAGTTGAGAGTTGGATTTTCTGTCCTTCCTTCTATCGAATCTCCAGCCTTATACCATTGGCCCTACTGTTTATTTGCTGACATGTGTCTTACCACGGAGCAAGTTATTTCCACTTCTTGCACAACTGTCCATGATCTTCATAATCGCTTGTAACTGTCTCTTCTGCTGTAGCTCCACCTTTCTCTTTAGTCTATGCAAACACACCACGTGCCTTGCATCAGTTACATACCTAACTTCATGGCTCCACTCCTAGGCCACACCTGGCCATACTTCTTTGTGCTATCAGACAAATTGACAAAAGAAAACTGCCTTTGCCACCTTGGTTACCTTAACTGCCTTTCCCCTGTCATTTGTTCTGCATTATGGGACCTTTATCCCACTACAAAATTCATGGCCTTCACTCTTATCATCCACTGGATCAGCTCTCCATGCTTGTTATGCTTATCGACAGAGAAAGCAATTTTTAGTACCAACATTAATAAAAGAAAAGAGTAAGTGTTTGAGACGTTCTTATTCATTCGTTGCCCGATGGCACCACCCCACATGTGCAAGGTGATGCGTCCCACCAATGAAAATGTGCCATCTAAGTTAGGTGTCTGTGGATAAGTCAGCAACTAGTAGTTAAGTCAAACCCATTTTAAACAACTTTGTAATAACGGATGAACATTTAAGATGTTAAACACTTTAAATGTCACATGAGTAAGTGTTTAACACATTAACCATTTGTCTGTTACTGTTATGTTACCGTTTAGAATGAGCTTGAGTTTACTATTAGTTGCTGACTTACCATGATCTTAATTGACACATTTTCATTGGTGTGATGACCTGTCACATGTGACATGGTGCTTTGGGAGAAAAAAGAAGCATTGTGACTTGTATAAGTTTGATTGCATATCCATTATTTTTTTTTATAATATTTATAGTCAAATTTAAAATGTGTGTTATAATTAAGTATGGTAAAGATAAAATATACGTACAATAATAATTAAGATGATCATAGGCTACTAGAATTGATAATTCATTTTGAGAATCAAGACAGTGTGGGTTGAGACTACCTATTAGAACTTATTTATATTTACATCACAAAAGTAACTCATTACGCTCATCATTTTGTATTTTATTTATTATTTGTAGTTCCATTATTATTTAAAAATTCTAAAAGAGTATGGTGTCGTTTGGGATGTGAGTTGGGTCGCTTTTTTGGTTAAATTAGTCACAAAAAAAGGTTAAAAAGTCAATAAAATAAAATGTCAGATCCAAACTATAATCATTTTATTTTTTCTCTCATAAAAGTCAAAAAAATCAGCCCCAACGTACTTTTTAATTGGAGCTAAAATAGTTTTAAAAAATACAAAAATCAACCCAACTTCCCAACGAAGCCAATAAAATCTAAATTTTTCTTTATCTATCCATCCTCTTATAATCCATTCTGAACTACAATGTCATAACTTGTTTCTGTCACTTCAAAACCTTCCCTCTGACCCATTGCATCTCCTTTCCAATCACACAACCTACGACCCCTTCCTCTAACAATAAATCCATCCTCTTATAATCCATTCTTAACTACAATGTCATAACTTGTTCCTGTCACTTCAAAACCTTCCTCTGACACATTGCATCTCCTCTCCAATCACACAACCTACGACCCCTTCCTCTAACAATAAATCCATCCTCTTATAATCCATTCTTAACTACAATGTCATAACTTGTTCCTGTCACTTCAAAACCTTCCTCTGACACATTGCATCTCCTCTCCAATCACACAACCTACGACCCCTTCCTCTAACAATAAATCCATCCTCTTATAATCCATTCTTAACTACAATGTCATAACTTGTTCCTGTCACTTCAAAACCTTCCTCTGACACATTGCATCTCCTCTCCAATCACACAACCTACGACCCCTTCCTCTAACAATAAATCCATCCTCTTATAATCCATTCTTAACTACAATGTCATAACTTGTTCCTGTCACTTCAAAACCTTCCTCTGACACATTGCATCTCCTCTCCAATCACACAACCTACGACCCCTTCCTCTAACAATAAATCCATCCTCTTATAATCCATTCTTAACTACAATGTCATAACTTGTTCCTGTCACTTCAAAACCTTCCTCTGACACATTGCATCTCCTCTCCAATCACACAACCTACGACCCCTTCCTCTAACAATAAATCCATCCTCTTATAATCCATTCTTAACTACAATGTCATAACTTGTTCCTGTCACTTCAAAACCTTCCTCTGACACATTGCATCTCCTCTCCAATCACACAACCTACGACCCCTTCCTCTAACAATAAATCCATCCTCTTATAATCCATTCTTAACTACAATGTCATAACTTGTTCCTGTCACTTCAAAACCTTCCTCTGACACATTGCATCTCCTCTCCAATCACACAACCTACGACCCCTTCCTCTAACAATAAATCCATCCTCTTATAATCCATTCTTAACTACAATGTCATAACTTGTTCCTGTCACTTCAAAACCTTCCTCTGACACATTGCATCTCCTCTCCAATCACACAACCTACGACCCCTTCCTCTAACAATAAATCCATCCTCTTATAATCCATTCTTAACTACAATGTCATAACTTGTTCCTGTCACTTCAAAACCTTCCTCTGACACATTGCATCTCCTCTCCAATCACACAACCTACGACCCCTTCCTCTAACAATAAATCCATCCTCTTATAATCCATTCTTAACTACAATGTCATAACTTGTTCCTGTCACTTCAAAACCTTCCTCTGACACATTGCATCTCCTCTCCAATCACACAACCTACGACCCCTTCCTCTAACAATAAATCCATCCTCTTATAATCCATTCTTAACTACAATGTCATAACTTGTTCCTGTCACTTCAAAACCTTCCTCTGACACATTGCATCTCCTCTCCAATCACACAACCTACGACCCCTTCCTCTAACAATAAATCCATCCTCTTATAATCCATTCTTAACTACAATGTCATAACTTGTTCCTGTCACTTCAAAACCTTCCTCTGACACATTGCATCTCCTCTCCAATCACACAACCTACGACCCCTTCCTCTAACAATAAATCCATCCTCTTATAATCCATTCTTAACTACAATGTCATAACTTGTTCCTGTCACTTCAAAACCTTCCTCTGACACATTGCATCTCCTCTCCAATCACACAACCTACGACCCCTTCCTCTAACAATAAATCCATCCTCTTATAATCCATTCTTAACTACAATGTCATAACTTGTTCCTGTCACTTCAAAACCTTCCTCTGACACATTGCATCTCCTCTCCAATCACACAACCTACGACCCCTTCCTCTAACAATAAATCCATCCTCTTATAATCCATTCTTAACTACAATGTCATAACTTGTTCCTGTCACTTCAAAACCTTCCTCTGACACATTGCATCTCCTCTCCAATCACACAACCTACGACCCCTTCCTCTAACAATAAATCCATCCTCTTATAATCCATTCTTAACTACAATGTCATAACTTGTTCCTGTCACTTCAAAACCTTCCTCTGACACATTGCATCTCCTCTCCAATCACACAACCTACGACCCCTTCCTCTAACAATAAATCCATCCTCTTATAATCCATTCTTAACTACAATGTCATAACTTGTTCCTGTCACTTCAAAACCTTCCTCTGACACATTGCATCTCCTCTCCAATCACACAACCTACGACCCCTTCCTCTAACAATAAATCCATCCTCTTATAATCCATTCTTAACTACAATGTCATAACTTGTTCCTGTCACTTCAAAACCTTCCTCTGACACATTGCATCTCCTCTCCAATCACACAACCTACGACCCCTTCCTCTAACAATAAATCCATCCTCTTATAATCCATTCTTAACTACAATGTCATAACTTGTTCCTGTCACTTCAAAACCTTCCTCTGACACATTGCATCTCCTCTCCAATCACACAACCTACGACCCCTTCCTCTAACAATAAATCCATCCTCTTATAATCCATTCTTAACTACAATGTCATAACTTGTTCCTGTCACTTCAAAACCTTCCTCTGACACATTGCATCTCCTCTCCAATCACACAACCTACGACCCCTTCCTCTAACAATAAATCCATCCTCTTATAATCCATTCTTAACTACAATGTCATAACTTGTTCCTGTCACTTCAAAACCTTCCTCTGACACATTGCATCTCCTCTCCAATCACACAACCTACGACCCCTTCCTCTAACAATAAATCCATCCTCTTATAATCCATTCTTAACTACAATGTCATAACTTGTTCCTGTCACTTCAAAACCTTCCTCTGACACATTGCATCTCCTCTCCAATCACACAACCTACGACCCCTTCCTCTAACAATAAATCCATCCTCTTATAATCCATTCTTAACTACAATGTCATAACTTGTTCCTGTCACTTCAAAACCTTCCTCTGACACATTGCATCTCCTCTCCAATCACACAACCTACGACCCCTTCCTCTAACAATAAATCCATCCTCTTATAATCCATTCTTAACTACAATGTCATAACTTGTTCCTGTCACTTCAAAACCTTCCTCTGACACATTGCATCTCCTCTCCAATCACACAACCTACGACCCCTTCCTCTAACAATAAATCCATCCTCTTATAATCCATTCTTAACTACAATGTCATAACTTGTTCCTGTCACTTCAAAACCTTCCTCTGACACATTGCATCTCCTCTCCAATCACACAACCTACGACCCCTTCCTCTAACAATAAATCCATCCTCTTATAATCCATTCTTAACTACAATGTCATAACTTGTTCCTGTCACTTCAAAACCTTCCTCTGACACATTGCATCTCCTCTCCAATCACACAACCTACGACCCCTTCCTCTAACAATAAATCCATCCTCTTATAATCCATTCTTAACTACAATGTCATAACTTGTTCCTGTCACTTCAAAACCTTCCTCTGACACATTGCATCTCCTCTCCAATCACACAACCTACGACCCCTTCCTCTAACAATAAATCCATCCTCTTATAATCCATTCTTAACTACAATGTCATAACTTGTTCCTGTCACTTCAAAACCTTCCTTTGGATTAATGTGTTTTCAAATTGGCATTGTGCATAAGATTTCAAAAGATGAGAAAAATATTTTGAGCATGACGTGGCATATGCATTCACCTCATAAGACTGTATAAAATGGATTTGATGAATTGTTTAATTATTTGATTCAATTGATAATGAGATAATTGAATGAATTGAAAATGATGTCCTATTACTATTGAAACATGTTTATTTATTTAAGTTAACTTGTTATGGTTAATTAAGTAAATTGGATTTAGAGATTATGTAATAAAATCATATGGTTTTGACATGATATGATTTCATATATATGTATGAGTATTTTGGTACCTACATATCTTCTAATGTTTTAATATGAGATTGTTTGGTGAGCTAGTAGTTGTTCACCCCCTACCTGTACATGTATACAGGGAATGCTTTTCAGATTTGAAGATCAAACAATGGTTTTTACCATTTCATAAGTGTAATGTAGTGATAGATTGTGCTACTTCATTTGTTGTTTGACTGAGTGCTATTTTTTGTAAAGAGTAGTGTCCTCTCTTTTATTGTAAGTCTCAGGACATTTCTTTTATTTGTATGTAAATGTCATTGTTGTATAACGAGAGGGAATATATATATTTAATTAATCATCATTTCATCCAAGCATGAAATGTTATTTGTAAATGGATTTAATTAATGAATAGTGGTAAGGTTGTCCGAGTAATAAAATAGAGGGCGTTACATTCTCCCTCTGAATTGGCCTTGATTGAGGAGCCTCTTTTATAGGCAAAGTGGATAACCGTTAAGCTTGTGAACTTGGAATTGTGAGGCCCATGACTAGAGCTGTGAGGCTTGTGACTTCAAAAGTTGGAAAATACTGTAAAACTTGTGACTTCTAAAAGGCCTGAAAATAAGAGGTACATGGGTGCTGAGAGCATCTTTCTATGACAGAGAACTTTTTTACTTCTTTTTTTTTTTTTTTTTAACTTGCAGTGAGGGAACGTGACTGCACAGTTGACTTCTGGGGAATCAATATATATATCAGCAATTTTTCTCAAAGTAAGAGTAGTGTCCGAAGCTGATGTACATATATGGAATCCAATGACTTTTTTAGGCATATGGGTCCTGAGCATCTTGGAATTGTAAACCATATGGGTCATGACTGGTTGAGGCTTTAGAGAAGGCTAAATCACCCGAGGCTTCATCTTCAATTTGTGACTTTGCATGGGCCATCAATAATTTGGCCATTTGGATTAATTCATCACTAGAGGTTGACTTGGGCTTTGCTTTGGACTTGGCCTTGGATGACTTGGATTTGGAAGGTTCAATGCTGGTTGATGGGCTTCCAAGCCTGACTGTAGTGAGAGGAAGTGGGCTTCCTTGTGTGACTGAAGCATTTGGGTTTTGCTAAGATTTGACCATTGCAGGAGTTGGGGCATGAATGTTAATTGGAAATTCTTGATAGACTTGTTCAATAATACGATGGGCTTTGAATGCATCCCACTATGTAACAAAATGTTGACGACTGACTATGTTATTGGATAAACTGTATTGTCAATTAAAAATCCAAGGGACTTTATATTTGGCCACGAAATGGAGTAACCAAGGAAACTAACTTTTATGCTAGCTGAGCTTGTAAATGGAAGAGAAGTAATTGACTTGTTCTATTAACTCAGAAGGGATGATTTCAGGGATGGCACCATGCTGTGACCACCATCTTAGGAACCAAGAAGGGAATTCTGATTTGAATTGGTAGTCAAATGAGAAAAATCAAGAATGACTATATGACTCATTTTGATGTAGGAGGATTTTGAACCAAGCATCAATGTAATCATAGTAAGTATATTGTATATCATGGTTGGGAAGGTCTCGTAGCAAAAAAGGGAGACCCCATTCTTCCATGGGAACAATATTATGAATGTACAAGGAATGATAAATGATTTTACTGGTCTAGACTTGATCATAGATAGGTTTAATGACGATTGACTTATGGTGGAAAAGAATATCCTTATAAAAGGTTATTGACTTGTTGGGATGAGAAGAAATGAAATGTCATCCATTAGGGAAATAGGATTTGACTAATTAAAGGACATTGTGGATATTTTTATGGGCTGGTTCTTTGTAAAAGAGATTGAATGATTGTTTAAGAACATAATCTGCTCTTGGGGTAGACTTGTTAGGAGACATTGATGTAATTGACCGACAAGAAAAAGGGTCTGAAGCCAGAGCCGAAGTGTAACTAGGTTTAGAAATATTACCACGAATTTGGTATTGGTTGACTAGATCAATTGAAGGTGCAACAATGGGTTGACTGGATGGCACAATGGCAAGAGGTTTTGTAGTAGGTTTGTGGCTTGACATCTATAAGAAAAATGACAGAAGTAGATTAGTATCCATTGAGGACATCTAATCTATCCATATGAAAGTTAACTAGATTAGTGTAATGAGTAATGAAATTGTCATAACTTCCAATCTGATTGAATTGAATGTAGGGGTCTTGATGAAAGTAAGGGTCATTTTGTAGTGACTTTAAATAGGATATTTTAATCTTATAATATCGAATAGTTTTGCGGTATCTTGTGACTTGTAATCTATGTGTAGAACAATAAGGAGTAGGCATGATGCACTATCCTCCCTGTAAAAATTCTAGGGTAAGGAAATCAGGAATAGAATTTTGACTACCAGGAATATATTCAATATCAAAATCAAAAATACTTAAAATAGATTGCCATCGAGCAAAAATATGTTTACTAGCAATATTTTGAACATCTTTTTCCAAAACATATTTAGCACTTTTGCAATCAACACGTAATAGGAATTTTTGATTTAAAATGTCATCTTGAAATTTACTAATACATAAAACAATATATAAAATTTCTTTTTTAATAGTACTATAATTTTTCTGTGCTTTGTTCCAAACACCAGAATCAAAACGAACAATTTGTTCAGATGACTGAGGAGTGATTTTCTAAAAGAGAATGCCATCATAACCAACATCAGAAGCATTAGTCCGAATAATTTTGAATGAATTTTCAGTAGAAATGCCAAGACATGGTTAGGTCTTGACATATTTTTTGACTTGTTGAACAATAGCAGTATGAGTAGAAGACCAAGGAGAATGATTATCTTTCAACCTATCAAAAAGGAGTTGACAAGTTTTTCTAAGGTCTTTGTAAAATTCAACAATGTAGTTTAAGGAACCTAAAAATCGTTATAACTGGGTTTTGTCTAAGATTTCATCAGGGAACTTAGAAACAAACTCAATAGATCGACTGATAGGAAGAATAGCACTTTGGTAGATATCATAACCTAAGAATCTAACTTTAGATTGGAATAGCTTAATCTTAGGAGCAGAAATGACCAGACCATTATATTTGATAATATGGAGAAAAGAATTAAGATGTTTCCAATGTTCATGTAGTGACTTAAAGAAAATGAGGATATCATGTATGTAGACAATAGAAAAATGACTAAAGGGATTAAAAATTTCATTCATAATGTTTTGGAATTCACCAGGAGCATTTTTTAATCCAAAAGGCATGACATTCCATTCGTAATGGCCAAAAGGTGTAGTAAAGACAGTTTTATAGCAATCATCAGGATGAATTTGTATTTGCTAAAATCCACTTTTAAGATCAAATTTACTAAAGATAACAGCTTGACTAAGTCTTTTAATGAAGTCTTTTTTATTAGGGATTGGATAGCGTATCCATTCTAAAATTTTATTTAATGGTTTATAATTAATGACTAATCGTGGAATACCACGTTCAAGTTCAACATTTTTATTAAAATAAAAACAGGGCAAGACCAAGGGGATTTGCTTTTACTAATGATATTATTGGCAAGTAAATCATTAATTTCTTTTTTACACATTTCGACCAATTCATTATTCATTTGAATTGGGCGAGATTTAGTAGGGATTTGTCGTTCATTAAAATTTTTAATATAAGGGAGTGTAACTACATGTTTTTTTCCTATGCCAGAAAGCACTAGGTAAAATAGAACAAATGGTATTTTCTAATTGGTTTTTAAATGTATCAATTTTGGATATAAGAATTGGATTAGTCAATTGAGTTTCAATTCTTTTGTATTTTACTTCTTCTTTGAGAAATTTGAGTTGTTTAGTTAATCGGTTAATCGATTAATCGATTGGGATATGGAATATTCTTTTAGTAGATTTAATTCTTTTATTTTGGGAGAAGTTAAAATTTTAAAAGTTACTGTTTGACCAAAAGCTTGGGTTGTTATACCATAATTAGTAGTCGTGAATAGGTATAATAGGAAAATGAATGGAGTTCCTAAAATGACTTTATCTATTATGTTTCTTACTAAGATAAATTATGTTTTAAAACAAACATTGTTTTGACAAATATGTACCTTGGGTAATTTATATTTAATATGCATTTGACTTCCATTAACAGAACTTAGTTGTTCACTAGTTTTATGATAATGTTTTGTGGGGATTAAACCTTCTTGAATACAATTAAGGCTATGACTTCTATTTCATAATCGTTAACAATTAGTTTAACTTTTGAATGCCATTTTTGGATATTAATTCTGTTAATGATATTTAACCGGTTACTTTCTTGGTTATCATCTTCACTGTTGGATTTATTACATCTATTATCAAAGATTACATGGTTTGGATTATGACTATTACTAGATTCATCAGAGGATGTGTCATTGTTATTTTGAAAATCATTAAAACTCTTATTAATTTTTAATATTGCAATTTCTTCTTCTAAGCATTTATCTTTGTTTTTAATTCTTTAATAGTTAGTTTGATTTGGTTAATTTCTTTTTGTAAATCTTGTAAAGTTACTTCTTTATTTTTATCTTTTCTAAATCTTTCTAAAGTAGTAGTTAAACTAATAACTGGTTTGTCTTGATGAGGTTTATTAACTCTGTTGATTAATAAGGATTTTAATTTATTAGTGTATTTTCTTTTTAATTCTGAATCTTCTAATTTACTAATTAATTCAATTAGTGAATCTTTCTCTTGTTGTGATTTACTAAGGACATTAACTTGTTTACAACAGGTATCATTGCAACCTAATTCTATTTGATCAATATGAATATCATTACTAGGAGAAGGGTAATCAGAAGTATCACTATTGTAATTACTAGAAGGGTTACTTGATGAGCTATTGGGTTGATGGGGGTTGATCCTGAATATTTTCTAACTGAAAGATTTCAAATATTTTACTTTGATTTTCTTCAGAGATTTGTAATTGATTAAGTTTTTCTTTTACTTTACATTTATTAGAATAATGACTCTTTTTACCACAATTGTAACAAGTGATATCTTGAGTGGATGTTGATTTTTTTGCAAAAGTTCTTATTTTTGGATTTCTTATAATATTTCTTTTTGGGATTATCGTAATATTTATCAGGTGATCTATTAGATAAATATTTTTTGCGATATTTACTATGTGATTTATGTGAAGGTTTAGTTTTTCTATGCTTATTATGTTTTTGACGCGATAGTACTATCGGAGGTAAACCATATTGTTCACAGAAATTTTCTAATTCATATTTAGTTTGTATTTATCTTTAGCAGCTTTTTGACTAAGTTTCATATCGATACACATTTTCAATCTTTCTTTTTGAATGGTAATAATTATATCACCATATGTCAGATTGTTATATTCAATGATTCTTGTAGGTTGACTAAGGACATCTCTAATTTTATGAGCAAAAAGATTAGGTAAGCTATTAACAAATTTTTCTTTCCAAAATGATTTGGGACAATCATCTTGAAGCATGACTGTAGATGTAAAAACATTTTTATACCATCTAAAATCAATTAGTGTTGGTGTAGACGTCCCCGAACGCCCCAGGAGGACGAGCCCCGTTCTGTTCGTATTGGGGTTCACTACAGTTCGGACTCTCAAATTGTCACGGTTCTAAATCTGAACCAAAGAGTCCAAATCTGGCAAATCGTTTTGAGAAAACAGATTTTGAAAGAAGTGCCAAACATGGACTGCTTTTCCAGATACAGAGTCGCCACCTAAATATTTTATTTTTGAGAAATTTAGGAAACCCTGACTCGTTGCCAAAGGCCACGTGTCCGTTATCACCAAAGTTGCCTCAGCTCGGGAACTTGGGTACGATTGACGTGTCTAAATCACTACTAGGTTGAACAGGTGGTTATTGTGTTAATTCAGTAATTCCTTTCTCTGTAGAAGAGATAGACATTTTATTAAATAATTTTTCAATGGCTGCAACAGTAATATTATCTTGAGTAACTAGGCTTAACCTTTCCCGAATACTAGGAAGATTAATAAGAGGTTTGTCTAAAGGTTTACTTGTAGAAGTATGACTCGTTGAATATTCTTCAAAAGAAGTTTCAATTTTATCTAATTGTTTCCCAATAGTTTTTAAGCATTGATTAGTATAATTATTTTGTTCAATAACCTTTTTAACTTCAGAATCGTCACTAGGAAGCTTAAAAGGAGAAGCATGAACCATGGTACCTTTATGTTCAATAAGTATGGTTTCTAAAGGAGGGTGACTAGATGAAACAGAAGTATTAGGAGAAGTTTTCCATTTAGTTTTCATAATAGTATTTACTCTTTGATAATTATTTTCTAAATAATCAAAGAAATTGATTTTAGTCATAAATTTATACCATTTCCTGGTAATTGTTTATTGTTGTTTTCCATCAGAATTATGTTTATAGGTGTGTCTTTTTGACTTATTTTCTTTAGATTTAAACTTAGCATGAAGTTTATTAAGATCAGGAGTAAATGATTTACTAAGAGTTAATAGTTGTGGGTTAATAGGAGGAACAACTTCAAAATCAGTTTGAGTAGGTGAATCCTGTGATGTAGTATCTTCGTCATGAAGATGTGTTTGGGTTGAATAAACTGGTTTACTAATTTGAGAGGTAGATGAATTATCTATTCCTTTTAATTTACTATGTGTAGTGTGCAAGTTTTGTGAGAAAGGTTCACAAAGGGGAAGTTTCCTGTCTTTTCAAGCAAATAGAGAGGTGGTAAAGATTTCATCATCCTCAGTATCAGTAAGGATACTAGAAGTACTATGGCGAAAAGATTGACTATAAGGTCGATTAAATTTAATATGCACAGAACCATCGGTGAATTGTTAAATGTGTTAAATATCCTGACTAGTGGAAGGTCATTGATTTTGGGAATAATTTTCATTAACTGTAACCCAATCATCAAGAAGAGTAATATCTTTCTAACAAATTATTTTTGGGACTGAAATATTAGTTTCAGTAATACTACCTCGGTGAATTGTTGAATGTGTTAAATATCCTGACTAGTGGAAGGTCATTGATTTTGGGAATAATTTTCATTAACTGTAACCCAATCATCAAGAAGAGTAATATCTTTCTAACAAATCATTTTTGGGACTGAAATATTAGTTTCAGTAATACTACCTTGGATGAGTAATGTTTTATCCTTTGGACTTTTGGTTAAAGCTTGAACATTCGATAAATTAAAGCAATGTTATGAACATTTTCTAACACATTAGTAAATGCACCAGATAATTGAATATTTAACGTTAAAACTTTTAATATATGAGGATCTCTAAGACTTAAAGTAAAATTAGGGAAACAAAAAAATGAACAGGTCTTTTATGAAGGCCTGATTCCATCATACCCATTAAACTATCATAATAATTAATAAAGCGAGCATCACGTAAACATAAAAGGACAGAAGTGTTTCGTCCTTGCAGGATTAATGGTTTGATTCCAACTGAAATTAATCCTAAATGAATAAAATTATGACCATCTTTGAGATATTTTCTAATTGACTCTTTGGATAATAATTGGCAAGTTTCACGTATCTTAGTTAAAGCATAAAGTTGTTCAACAGTTTTGACTTGTAAATCTACGTTAAAGGTGGATTGTAAAAAACTAGTTTTGTAGATTTCTTTAGTTTTGACTTTAGAAATATTCCAACTTAAATCAATTTTAACATCTTGAAATTCATGTTCTTCTTTATTAATCAGTACATCTGTACTAGGTATAGGAGTCAAAGTTGTAGATTTAGAGCTAACTAAAGAGTTACCTCGGAATAAACGACTCGTTGTGATTCTGTAAAATTAATTCAGTTTTCTTAAATTCAATGATAACTTATCATGTTTTTGCATACTATGTTTTTGTTCATACCCTCTCCTGGAAACCCCTGTGCCTCTCAACTACCTAACCAAGGACTTACACTAGACGTGAGACGAAAGGTGGGTGGCTACTGGTAGAGTAAAAGACAAAGATAACGTAGCAAGAAATAAGAAGGCTGTAATTAAAGTACAGAACTCAACAAGAGAAGAATTAAACTGAAATAACTAAACAATAACTCATCATATCAACAACTTGGCTTTGATACCAAAGAGTACTATATTTTTAATATATAAATAATATATTTATATATTAAATATATATTTATTATACAATTTAAATAGAGACAAATAAGCTGAACTTGACGAGCCGAGTTTATTCGAGGTTGAACTCAACTTGTTTACTAAACAGCCTAATATTTGAACTTGAGTTTAACTCATTTACTAAATGAGTTGAGCCTTTAACGAGTCAAGTTGAGTTTATTCGTGAATAATTCAGTTCACTTGCAATCTTAATTAATAAGACAAAATATTACTTTCAACTCATAATAATTACATTATTTTTCTCTAAAAAAAAATTAAAAAAACCAAAAATTATTTACAAACGAGACTTTTTAATCCATATATTAAAAATAACTAAAAAAGATTAAAAATTCAATCCCCTTCTTAAACAAACCCTAATGCTGTGTCTAGTTGATGGATTTGAGGAGGGATTTGAAAAGGGAAATGGAAAAGGTAGATGAAATATGAAAAAAATATACCTTCATTTCACATAATTTCACACACTTTTTCTCTTTTCCTTTTCAAATTTCTCCCTAAATCTCCCAACCAAACACAGCATAAAAGAACTCTAAATAATTGAGGCCAAATATTAAAATTCTTTATCATTACTCGTACTGTTTAAATCATAAAAAATAGACCGTGGTGGGGTCCAGCGCACCGTCAAGTTGAGAAGTGGTTCCCCGACGACACGAGTGCACCCGTTACCTCACCTACCACACACCCTAGGGCGGTTCATCAAGACCATTCTCATTACATTGTCCAAGCTTCAAACAGTTGTGTTAGATTTCGTAGAACAATGTCACAAACAAAAAAACCAAATTACCAAACTCACGTAGTATCAAAAAACAAAATTACTAACTCATGTGGTCGTTACACATCACTATCTTTGTTCAAACATTTCGCTGAACTTGTTGAATACCATTTCTTCACCTAATTCTGTGCTGGTGTGCCTCACCTGCTCAACGAAATTCCTCAACCAAATCTTCCAGTCCTAACCCAAGTGTTTCTTTAATCTTTTCCATACACCTATTATAAATTACTTTGAATTGAACAGTTTTCCTGATGAAAATTGTATTGCTTTGGTAACCCATTGATGGCTTTGAACGGTGTTGTTAAGCTGGGGAGTGTTGTTCCTCAACTGGGTTGGGGAGAATTGAGTTTAAAGCCTTCTGGGTTTGTGTGTTATCAGGTGAAAGACAAGGAGGGAGTTCGTAAATGGGAGTGTCTTAATGGGTTTTTGAGTTTATCATCAACCCACCAGACAATACGATCTGTGGATGATGATGAGAAGTCGTCAAGTTCGGCTACTGAATTGCAGAGGGTGGTTGATCAGACAGAAGGAAATGGCTCCAGGAGGTTGCAGAATGATTCAACTTCTCTTCCAAGTGGGTTCTTTCTTTGCTACTTGATGAATGTATGGGTTTTTATTCCTGACTGAATACATAGGCTGTTTGAAGATATAACCCTTGACTCTTAAATATATTGAGTTAATTCATATAATTACTTACTGATGAATAACAAAGTCATTCATGTGAATAATGACGAAAGGAAAAAGTTAAATAAACAAGTAAAGTGATGTTGTTCTATTCAAGTCTTGTATTTGCATTTTGATTAGTGGAGCATAAGAATCTTTCCATTTTGGTGCTAAGAATTAGGAAAGTATAATTTTGGTGCTAAAATTTTTTCCATTTTGGTGCTAAGAATTTGGCCAGACTGGTGGTTTCACTGTTTCTTGAGCCGAGAGTTTGTAGTTATACTGTGAGAGATTTCACAAGATGAGGTGAGACCTAAGAAGCATGGATACAGACATGTGACACAATACGGACATGCCGACAAAAAATGAAGGACACAACACATGAGGGATACGTATGAAATATATAATTTTATATATTTATTATATTTATATATTCGAATATATCATTCAAAGATAATAAAAAATGTAATATGACACTAATTCCTATAAATTTATATGGTTTTTGTTTTATTATTGTGCCTTAAGTTGTTTAATTCAAACTTATAATTAGTTTCACATGTGTCTAGATAGACACATGTGTTTAAGCAATAAATATGTGTGCCCTCCAATTGTCCAAGGAGTGTCCAGATCTTTAAAAAATAGGACACATTTTAAGAGTGTTGGACACATGTCCCAAGAGTGTCCAAAGAGTGTTGGTGTTCGACACGGACATGACACAGATACGTCACCTTCTTAGAAGGATCCGTGCTTCTTAGGTTGAGACTATAATCAATGACTCTCATAGTAGAAATTAGGATTGCCTATTATGAGGAGTTCTACATGAGAAAGAATTTTATTATTCCTCAGTGCTATTGTACAAGCTGGGGCTGCCAGACGTGGGATTGCAGGTTCAAGTTTGAGGGATGGCCACTTTGAGCAAGTAATACAAAAGTTTGAGTCTATCCCCAGGCTGAGGCTATCCTTTCCATCACCCTTGATTAACTGGCCCAGCATTATGGAATGGCCTTTAATAATTTATAGAATTGCAGGAAAATGAATTTTTGTTCTGTATCATTTCTGAGTTCAAGATGGCTAATTTACAAGACTAAACGAAGCTTAAGTGAAATTGGATAGTACTCTTTGAGTATATTGCAAACAGTATCTGGTTTTGATTTTTAGGTTCAACTTTGATACTTACAAGTGAATTGAGAAGAAATCTACCAGTTTTTAATGTTTAAATTTTCAAAAGGATATGGTGCAAGTTGGAAGCAAACAAAAAATGTGTTTGATCAATTCTCATCTTCTTGCTCAAATCAGAATCCAAGTGGGTAGATGTAGCTGTATAGGAACTTATTTGAACTTGGTGAAACATCGTGTGCGTCTATACCTGCAACACGCATTCATGTTTGTGTCAATTGTGCACTCAAGCACATTCATGTCTATGGTTGGAATATGGATTATGGTAATGGGGAAGTTACCTCTAATCCTACTTTATTCAATAAGGGAAAAAGTCCAATTGTAATCTTACAGGAAATAGCAGCTATGAAGCATGGACATGGACACGGACACGGACACGGTAATTTCCAAAAAATGGAGACACGGGCATGACAGGGGACACGGCGAATTTTTTTTTTTTTAATATTTTTATGTGTTATGTTGATTCATATTACTCTAAATCAAAATTAACAAACACTAACATAGTAACATTAATTCAAGCTTCAAGTAGATGTAGATCCAATTTCTTGCACGTCTTCATCATCATTAGCATCACCATCTTTTTCTTTGTTTGCACCTCCATCATCTGTAAACAACACAACCTCTACTCAGGTTCATCAAGTGAGATATTTGCATCCTCAAGCATCCCAACATTGTCAAATGAATCAAATGTGTCACCCGTAATATCTCATAACTTGGTCTCTCCTTCAAGGTATTGTGGGGTTCTACTTGATAAAAGACGGAGGTTGCTATGAACAAAAACCAAGTCCTCTGCACATTGGGGTGTCATCTTGTTTCTTCTCATTGAATAGATAAAAGAGTATATACTCCAATTCTTCTCAGCACATGACGAAGAAGAAGGTTGCACAAGTACCCTTAAAGCCAAAGATTGAAGAGTGGGTGCAGATGTACCATGAACAACCCAGCAACTATGAGGATCCATATCACATCTATCTCCAATGGAATCAATTTCAGCAAATGGCCCCTATTTGGTTGAGAACTTGGCATACTCCAAATTTGCTCTAATGCGCTTCATTGGATCATCAAAGAACCTTTTCAAACACTTTTTTCTCTCAAGGCAGACCTCCTCATCCCTATGTGGGGGAACTCAGCTTGGATCCTCATGAAGCCACACATCACTATAATACTTAAAATGAAAAAAATGTACTACTCATTATAAATGTGAAAGAATAATATTAAGCTTAAATTAATAAAAATAGTAAATTGTGTTGTAATCACCTTGCATTCAATGAGTGTGCCAAGCAATAAAGTGGTGAGTTGTTCTTGTTCCACCGGTCTACAAGAATCTGATGTACTACATTATAGAATGTAGACTCTTCTTCTAATCACTTTCCTTCATGCTTATATATCACCATCTTCACTTTTTCTATCATTGTATCCCACATGTCATATACTAAGTGAAGAGAAGGTCTATCGGTGTCACAAACTCTAATCATGTCATAAATAGGAGCAGTAAAGGAAAGTATGTAGTCAACTTGATCCCACCAAAAATCATCCAATAACTTATCCTTCACAAACTTGGCCTTGCCAATATCATCATCCCTATAACAACTCCATTTGTCACTGATTACCATTGTTTGGATACCTTGCTTTATCAACTTGACCCTCTTAAGCATGACAATGGAAGAAGCAAAGCATGTCTCGGCAACTGAAAGAAGTTTCAAACTCACAAACTCATTGTACATTGCCAACCTCATGAAATGATTACAAATAAATTTCTCGATCATCATCACATCACCCACAATCTCACTAATCCAATTACACTCTTCAAATGCAACTGAAGATCATATTCCTCCCTTTGTTCCACAGCCGGGACAGCACCTGCCATGGAGGCCATTTCTTGAGAACCTTCAACCTGAAATGGCCATAAAGATACTCAGTCAATAGTGACAACAAAATACATGTTCAGAACCAATGGCTTCAGGGATTCATAAAAAATCCTGTGTACTGATGAAGAGATCATATTCCTCCATCCAAGTCATGAGATTAAAAATGATTAGATAGCTAATGAAGATTAGGTTTTTCCTCTGATTTATCAACAAAAAAATTGGCGTTTAGGTAATTATGAGAAACGGGGAGAGAGAAACAAGAGCAAGGTATATCCTCACTCTTTATCCTCCTAACACCACCTGAAATTTTTTTCATGCCTCCCTCATGGCCAGCCTCCGTACAAGGAATCGCCACACCGAGCAGAAATTCCTCATTCGAGTTGGAGCTTCCAAAATAACTCAAAACATAGTCATAAAACCAAGAATGGATGTCAATCAGGCTACAGGCAGAAATAACTCAGAACACTGAGGTTAACTATCAAACTTGAGGCTACGTAAGAACACATAAAAATGCAGGAAAGAAACATGGTACATCAGGCTCCATATACAACAACTTGTCTGCAAAATTGCAAGTTCTATTTACATAGATCACTTTCCCTTAACAGAAAACTCCCTTTGAGATCATTAGCTTTTCACAGAAGCCTTCATAAAGCATCACCAACTGTACAACAGCAGGGATGAAGGGCAAACTTGGCAGATATCATGTCAATGCTTCAAGCACCATCACAAGGCAAAGAAAAGGAACAAGTTCATACACAGAAAGGCAAACACCTTCTCCCTCTAGCCCCAAAATCACATGCTTGCATAAGTCTATGTTTGGATCCTTTATACGCTGAGAGAAAAGAAAAGAGGACCAAAAAAAAAAAAAGAGCTTATATTTCGTTAACATTTCCCTCCACTTTTCCTTTTCCTTCACAAATCTCTCCCCAAATCCATAATTCAAACACAGCCTAAAAGAAAAGTAGAAATCCTGAATTAAACTTTATTTCCATGTCCACTTTCAATACGATTCCTGTAATGACCCTCATTCTCGTTTTAGTCACGTTCATGTGCATTTGGATGATTTTGTCTTGATGAGCTTGCATTTGTAGATTTTGAATTGTTTTGTCCAAGTAAAGGTCCCTGTCTTGTTTTGTGCTTATGTGATTTGCCTAAGTATTGCTTGTATGCTTTGTTCCTTGCTTAGTGTGTGTAGCTTAGGTCACACCCTTGAACCTCTTATACCTAGAACCATCTTGGAACCACTTTGGTTGACCTCCACCTTCACCCTGGCATATTAGCCGAGATGTCATCAACTAGGCCGAGGTGTGCATCACCTAGGCCGAGATGTGTACCATCTAGGCCGAGATGTTATCATCTAGCCAACCAACATCCTTGATCCTTGCACCTAGTGATCTTGTTCCTGGACTGGTATGACGTAGACCGAGGTGTGGCACATCTAGGCCGAGGTGTAGCACAGCTAGGTCAAGTGTTATCCTTCCTAGCCGAGATCATTGAGACCTTATTTGCCAAAGCCTATGTCTTGATCCGAGGTCATTGCCTTGTCAGAGTGCCCTTGTCACTTTGCTTGTTATACACACTTTGTCATACTCTTGTCTTGTCATTCTGTCACCCTTTTGAGAAGATCCAATCCGGCGTTGCCACATGTCCCAGCAGAGGGTTAAGTCAGGCAGTGTTTTTTATGGCGAAAAGCGAACCGAGGCGACAAGGTCTCCTAACGCCAAAGCGCGAGGCGACGAGGCGAGGCAAGGGCTTCATCGAATCGAGGCGACCAGAAAGGATATTTTTTTAAAATAAATGGTATAGACAAAAATATAAATATTTTCAGCATAAAGAAATTAAAGAACATATTTTAACAACATTAAAGAACATAAAGAAATTAAAATAGTTGAAATTAATTGAATTAAT
>NW_021031318.1:177205-249336 GCF_004153795.1 Camellia sinensis | reverse complement strand
ATGAACAATACTTGTTCAAATTCAAAGAGCTTGAGAATCCAAGAGTGCAGAGAAAGAATCAAAGCCATTATTCACACAATGTGGATCAACAATCATATGGTTAGCCAACAAACAAATTTCTGTTGTCATGGAAAAACTCGAAGCATCAGAGTGAGAGAGACATGGAGAGGCCGCGAAGAAGAGGATGACAACATGAGTTGTGAAGCTTGTAAATGGGATAGAGAAGTCAACTTGTTCTGTAACATGTTAATGGGTAGGAGTGTTTAGATTATTTATAAAAGTTGTGCTATATAAATACAGAAATCAAATATAGGTCTCTTTTGGTAACTAGGTTAAAAGTCAGTTTATTGATTTTTTTATCTTTATTCTAAAGCCTATTTTGGACAGTTACCCTATCCAAAATAGGCCTTGGAATAAAGATAGATGGACATAGTACAACATATAGACAAAAATCAACACTGTTAGAAGTGGGAGAAACATGGAGGAGAGGCCGGGAAGAACAGGATGACAACATAAGTTGTCAAGGTTGTAAATGAAATGAAGAAGTCAAATTTGCTTTGCAATGTTACTTCCTAAGATTGTTTAGATCATTTTATTTATTAATTAATTATGATTATGGTATGTTCGACTCTGTTGCAAAAAAAATGGAAGAAATATATATATATATATATTTTTTTTAATTACCATGAGATTTGTCATGAAAGATTGCTAAATTTATATTCCTTAGATATTCATAGACCTATATGTTAACTTAGTGATCGAACTCAGTGAGTTGAAAGGATCATGTTTTTATCCAAAATTCGAATGGCCGTTATTAATTTTTTTAATTGACAGCGATTTAAAAAAAAAAATTGATGATGAAATTGAAATTTCAAACATTTCCTTTCATAAGCATAACCGATTGTATTATAAAAAAAAATGGAAGAAATATATATATATATATATTTTTTGAACTCCAAAAAGAAAGACTCGTGGAATATCATAATATTCGTGGATTCTGGTTCCGGAGTAACTAATTGCTAGTTATATTTAATTCAACCCATAGGAAAAAACTCATCACCGAGGCACCCAATTGACATTCTTATGCACTACAAAAGAGACTAAGGTTTGATCAGATTACAATACAAAGTCCCAGAGAGAGAGCGTGCCTCCCAGGATTCAAACCTGACTCACCTTTGTGAAAACGCAATGTGTTATCCATTTGATGGTGGAAGAATTATATGTTGTATGACTGATTGTCCTAGTAGACAAAAATGGGAGAATTATATTGACATGGTGTCAATAAAATATATTTTCCAACAAAAAATATTATAAATATTAGTAATTAATATTATAAATATTTTTATTAATTTATAATTTTTTTTCCTCTAATACCATTGTCAAGTAATTATCCTAACAAAAATTAAGTTTCATACAAAATGACTAATTTAAATATCCGTATTGGACATGACATTGATGTTAATAATATTTGAAGGGGATTAAGGTTAGAGAGGTGATTAGAGAGGCAAAACTATGTTAATGGTCCAATAATGGTGGAAATGGTTGGAGAATGAGTAACAACAACTATCTGGGAGTTGGAGAGTGTGTAGTTGGGTGAGGGTGAAGCAAGTGGCTCAAGAAGAAATATATGGTAGTACCAAAATGGGCAGCATCTCCCCCAAATCCCCAAAATTCCTCTTTTGAACCTTGGGAAATGGGTCCTATTCATAGGTTTTCCTTGGTACCAAGAGGACACCAAGTGGCCAAATAGAGAGAGGACATGTGTCCCAGAGGATCACATAGAATATTCTGCCTTGAGCCACCAGGTTGAAGGTGCCACGTGTCTCTCTGCATGTACTGTGTACTATCGGTTTGCCTCTACAACTACCTTTTTGAGTCTTAGCAAGTGCAGTTGCAGCGGGAGTGTTTGCCTCTGCACTTGCCTTCTCAACCTGAACCTTAGTAAGTGCACTTGCAGTGGTGAACCTTGCCGCTACACTTGCCTTCTTAGTTCTATTTGGTCAGTAAAGGCATTCTCAGGACTTTATTAGTCTGCTATCGACTATGTTCGTTCTCACCTCAACGAAGCGTCCACCGTTAGCCACCTAATTACAAACTCCCTAGCTTCCCAGGGCGAAGGCCACAGCCAAGCTTGCTATCAGCCATGCTGTGCCTTAGTAACAAGCCTAAGGGGGTTTCCTTAGTCCTTCTTGTGTGACTAAGGTAGGTCCGTGACTTGAGTAATGGAAATGGAGTCCTTTATGCTTGGGCTACCCTGCTCCCATCTTTGTGGGATCGCCGCGGTAAACTGGTATATATGAGCCTGCTATCCGCTCCAACTAGTAAGTCTTGGGGCCTGCTATCAGTGCCAAATTAAATGAACTTTGGGACCTGCTATCAGCCCTATGCTAGTAATGTCTTGGGGCTTACTATCAGCACCAAGCATTAGCCTATACTTGCAGAAGGGAAGCTTTTCCTAAAGGCTGCTATCACCTTGGCGGGATGTTTCCTCCGCAAGTTGGTTGTCGCGGCTATAGTTGCTGTGGCAGTCATTTCCCGTGGCAAGTTCAAATGACAAGACTGACAATATTAGAAACAGTGGCGCCAACAAAATGCCTTCACAACTTGGGAGCTGCAAGTACTGTCTCTGCAACTTAGTTGCTTCAATTTTCTCCTTCCCTCAGTAACTCCAGATGATTGTGGTACCGACATTACTTAGAATGACGACGTTGGGGCAAAGTGCCTCCGCAACTTGGCCATCGCAAGTGTTGCCTCTGCAACTTAGTTGCGTCGGCTTTTTCTTTTCCTCAGCAACTTTGGATGGTGGCGGAACCGAAGTTATTAAAAACGGTGGCGCTGAGGCAAAGTGCCTCAGTAACTTTCCCGTTGCATGTGTTACCTCGGGTCTTTAAGCATAGGGTTCTGTAGACACCCCATTTTTGACCGTCCTCAAGACTTGGACATCACCGTTTGAACGCTGGGTGATCATCCATGTTCGTGTTCATTTTGAGTTCCCGGAGGCCTCGGCCGCGCGCCTTGCCTCAGGATCTCTTAACTTGCCTGTTCTATGCTTGGTTTTGCATCAAGGACTTGTGTTTTGTGCTTCTAAGGGTGGGAAGAGGCTTGTTAGCCATCTCTGAAACCCACCGGCCGTGGCATGATGCCACCGGCCTTGTTTTTTTTCTACCGACCAAATATTTGGTCGGTCGGCACTTCTGCTAGGTGTATCGGCCTTTTTGTGCGGTCGGCCGACCATTCATTTGGCCGATTGACTCCTTTTCTGGACGATACCTCATTTTTGCCTTTTTCAGGCATGGTGCATGCCAGCTATGCCAGCTGGAGTGCACGGACTTGTCCTCCATACACGTGTGTGGAGGATTTGCCCCTTTTGCACCCTTTTGCTTAAGCTTCTTGGAGAAGCTTGCACCCTTTGTTCAAGCTTCTTGAGGAAGCTTGACCCTTTGCCTTAGCTTCTTCAGGATGCTTAGACCCTTCGCCTTAGCTTCTCCTAGAAGCTTGACCCCCTTGACCCTTTTGCATTAGCTTTCCTTAGAAGCTTAGCCCTTTGTCTTCCTCTATAAAAGGAAGCCTTCCTTCTCCTTTGAAGAGATTTAGTAAATCAGAGTTATATAGCATATATACACCACTCTCTCTCTATATCTCCCTCTCTCTCTTCATTTGTGTGTGTGAGAGGGCCTAAAAGGGTGTTTTGTTCTTAGTTTTGCACTAAGGCACCCAGTATTACACCATACTTGGGTTGTTGGGGTATTGAGAGTTTGTTCTTGGAGTTTTCAGTTGATTTTGATCAGAAGAAGGGGCCTGAGGTTGCTGTTCTTCAAGTGTTTTTCAAGGGTGAGTATAACTACTTTATATTCCCCATTCTTGCCCTAGCTTTTAACCCACTTTGCATGTTGTTTTGAGCTTTGTGTATAACTGATAAAAAATCTAATTTTTCATGCTTAAGATGTTTCATTAAGGTCACTTTGGTGTTGGGGGTCGACCTCCCCCTCTTTGACCTTGTTTGGCCCCTTTTTGTGCCTTCTTTGTTGAGGCTTTGTAACTTTCATGTATTGGCTTTCTCACCACTGAAAGCCAGAGGATTTTCAGTGGTGAAGAAGAGGTTTTGAAGTCTTGCATAGGGGAGGGACACCCCTCTCCCTTTGTGTCTCATTTGTTCATGTTTTTGGCTCATAAGGGTAGCATGCATGCTTAGTTTTGTTTGGTCTTGTTTCAGAGGTTATTTGGAGTTTATTTAGCATGTTTTACCTTTGTTCTATGTTGGTTTATTGACCCCTTGCATGCATAATATACTTGCCTTGTATTCCTCCATTTTGCCTAAAAATGCATCTTGCCTTTAGACCTCCATGCTTGCATGTTCTAGCTTGACTTCATGAAGCTTTTGGTCATATTTCATCATGCTTAGGGTCTGTTGGGTGCTGATTTGATCATGTTTTCCATGTTTGGTATAGCCTCTTTGCATTTTGGCTTGCGAGCCTTAAGTGTGTGAGTCATTAGCTTGCATTACCTAGGCCATTTCAGTGATTTGGAATCACTTATTATGCCATTTCAGTCCATGTTTTGTGCTTACATGCTTGCATTTGCTACCCTTTCGATGCCTTGAAGAGATGTGATCTTATGCTCCATGTTAGGGCCTTGGTGTATGCCTATGTGTTTGAGGCTTTGGGCTGCCATATCAGTGGGTTTTGGGGTGCATTTTGATGTATTAAAACTTTGTTTTTGGTTGTCTAGTCCATGCCATGTTTGGTTGGGGTGGGTGTAGAGAAATGCTCCTTTTTGTGGCTTTGGAATGCCCTTTGTTTTGGGCCCATTTGTTGGCATGTTTTGACCATGTTTCATGCATGTTCTAGTCTTATTTTGGAATGCCCTAGGATTGTTTTTGGTCATTTTTGTCCTTTGGGGTTTGGTTGTCATAGCTATGGTTTGAACTCCCTTGTTGGCCTCAAGTTTGGGGCCCCATTGCATGCCTTACTTGCATGTTTTGTTTGAGTTGGCATCACTCCTCATGAGATTTCAAAGTTTACTATAATGCCATATCCTCATATTCATCCCATTTCACTCATGCTTGAAGGTTGTGCATCGTGGTCTAAGTAATGGACCAATTAGTAAACTTGTTTGCTTTGCATTTCTGTTGCCTTCACCCATCATTTCGGCCACTGTTTTGGGATGGGCTGAGGTCCCCTAATTCCGGTTTAAGTCCACCATTGCATATTTGGACATGTTGCATTACTTTGGTTCTATACTTGCATTGTCTCATCTTTGCACGTTTGCATGTTGTTTAGCTAGTTGCATTCCATATCCTAGCTGGCATGATAGGTTGCATTGCATTGTATCTTGCATGTTTGGCACATTGCACTTGGCATATTTGTTACTTTAGTCTCATGTTGCATGCTTGAGACATGTTGCATACTTGAGTCACATTGCATACTTGCATTACATTTTGCTTGGTTTGGGGTGTCAAACAAAACATAAGGGATGAGGGGCGTTCGTACTCAAAGTGACGTAACGCGCCTCAATCCTCGATCGCCGATGTCCTTGATCTCAACATGATAGGGCGTGTAGCACTCATGTGTTTTGTTGCATTCATTCACATTGAAATGCAAACTTGACTTCTTGGACCATCACGCATCGAAATGCGCAATTGGTGGTCCGAGGGCCGAGTACCAAACTCCCTTGAGCCCATAGCATGATAGGGAGAGTGGCTATGCATACATTGCTTTGAAAATTCCATACCATGCACTGTCTGTCCTCTGCTGCTGTCAAAACAGGGCCCTGCAGGAAGAAATGGCCGGTTGACCACTTTTGGTGCCGACCGACCATTAGTGTCCCGCCGGTGGTTCAATGTTTGGTCGATAAGCCTATTCCCATGGTCGGTGGATTTGAGTTGTGGCCAGTGATATTCCATAACACTCAGGGAGTGATTCAGAAGGATTCTGGAAACTGTCATAAATTTTAGAGGAGCAGGGCAATGTAAACAGAGGCAACAATGGCATGGTACCAGGTTTCCAGGCGAGGCGAACTGAGCACGCATCATCCCATCATTCCGAGGCGGGGCTGCGGCCACTTTCCTTCTGTATTTAATTTGTTAATTAATTAGAAGCTTTGTAATATTTAATTAGCTAGAGTAGTTAATTATTTGTTTAATTTGTATTATTCTTTTGGTCCCTCCGGGCGAGGGCAATTCTGTAATAAGTGTGCGTGAGTGTGTGTATGTCTTCCAGCCCCACGTCTTTCTCCCTTTTATTTACTAGCTTATGATGGTTAGATTACGGCATGTTTTATTTAGCATACTTATGCTTCGCATGTTCGCATCATTCATCTGTATTGCATGCACCGGGCTCGACACATCATACTAACTGCATTTGTATCTCAATTCCAAGTTGAATACGTGTTAGCTGTAGCATCATCATATGCCATCTTAGAATAGCCGAGCCTATTGTAGTTGCATCTTGCATGCGTTGCATTAGCCATCTTAACATGAACTAGGATCATGCATTTGATTATTAACTAGTTTCTGTTTTGGCTTGGAGTACTAGGTAAACATTTACGCTTTAGTATTCTTGCATGTGTGTGAGTGTTGCCGTGATAGTATGCTTACCATGAGGCTACGTGCTTATGTGATATATCTGCCTGAATGCCTGTGGGTGAAGGTCGGATTATGTGAATTGGAATAATGCATTGACTGTGAGTTTTAAGCCCACTAGATAGTGGCAAAATCATGTTTTCTAAGCTGACCTGAGGGTGGCAAAATCTGCATTTTTAACCTACTTACGAGTAGCAAACCGCTTTAAAAAAAAACAAACATGAAATGTTTTGTTCCAATTCAGGCGATCCAGTCTATACTTGTATGCTGTGCACATCACATAGTAATTCTAGGCTAATAACCGGAATAAGAGCACACAATGTTTTCAAAAATCGATATCATGGTTAGTAGAGGCCGATCTTTGATCGGGTGAGCGGGGGTGCTCACGAAGTGACCTTCCCCAACTGTACCCAAGTTCCTGACTCGAGGCAACTTTGGTGATGACGGACACGTGGCCATAGGCAAACGAGTCAGGGTTTCCTAAATTCCGCCAAAAATAAAATATTTAGGTGGCGACTCTGAATCTGGCAAAGCAGTCCATGTTTGGCACTTCTTTCTCAAAAATCTGTTTTTCAAAACGATTTGCCGGATTTGGACTCTTTGGTGATTTATCAATGTCACATCGCACATTGTGAGATCAGATTAAGAACCGTGACAATTTGAGTCCTGAACTGTAGCGAGCCCAAATGAACGAAAATAAGATTCCCTCCCAGGGCGTTCGGGGGATGTCTACAGGTTCCAAACCCTTTTTCCACACTACCTCAAGCCCGAAAATCCTTCTTCTCTCACTCCAGACCATTTTCCAATGCCCCACAAACATTTCCTTCGCTAAACCCTCCTAGTTTACAACACTTTGAACCGATTGAAAAACAATTTCAGTGTTTCTTTCTTCATTTCCACCACTTGAGGTTTGTTTCCCTCGAGTTACCCTTGAGTTCGGTGCCCTTTTCCGAGCTTTGACCTTTTCTTCCATTTTTCCTCTCTTAGAGTTGACTTTTGTTGTCTTTTGGCATTCTCTGCCCATTTTCTACATTTTCGACCATTTTCTCATCTTTCCTCGAGATGGCGGATGACACCTCACACAACGGAGCTCCTCCAGAGATAGAGATGAATGATCCAGAGTTTGATCCATTGCCGCTCAGCACTCATCCTTTTGATCTGACAACGTACCATCCTAAGATGCACGTGCTACCTCCCAATAGCATTCGTCAGTTCAGGGGGTTTGCACGAGGCGCACCTGAGGACCTCCTACTGTGTGAGCCAGAGTCATATCTAACCCATGGCTCCTCCGAGGTATACACTGTATTCTCACATTTTTCGCAATGCACTTTGCATTTCTTACATAGTTCTCACTGTTTTTCACTTGTTCATGCCAAACACACTCTTGCACTGTATTTCTTACACTGGCTTGCATCTACTTGTCCTGATCACAGGGGGATTCACGCGCTATCCGGGATACGGGACCACCTCTGCGAGGGAGTGGTACATGGAGCTCCCCGACGCTGTTCGCCACATCATTGACGAGGCCAGCTTCAGCGCATTCTACATGGGCATCTTGCGCCTCATTGCGAGCAGACCTCTACTGGGTGCTTTAGTAGAGAGGTGGAGGGATACCACCGATTCCTTTCACTTCTCTACTACAGGGAAGATGACGATGACTTCCTTCGACTTCTCTATGCTCACTGGCATAGAGGTGGGGGGTCATCCGATTCCTTACGACACAGACATGGGCGAATGGGAGACCACTCAGATTTACCTACTGGGGACTCGCCTGCCTATCTCCCGATCAGGGATGGTCCGATACTGCTAGTTTGCAGACTACTACAGAGGGACAGAGCTGATGACCGGAGAGGAGACGGAGCACTATGCCCGAGGTTTCCTGATGTTCCTGTTCGGCACTACCCTATTCGCCGACCTGGCAAACACCATCGGGCTATACCTTCTGAGTGCCTTGGTGGACCTGTCCTGTGTCCGGCTCTATGATTAGGGTGGCGTTGGCTTGGCCACCTTGTACGGGTACATGAGCTCCACCTCCCGCCGGAGTGGACATCTGATAGGAGGCTACTAGAGGGCCTGGGAGGTACACTTTACTTTTCTATTTTGCATTTCCCATCATGCTTTCTGCTTTGCACTTTCTGTACACTACTCACACTATATACTATACACACACAATTTGCTTTCTACTTTGCATACTCTGTCGTGCCTTCTGCTTTGCACTTTCTATACACCGCACACACTGTATACTGTACACACTGCACATTGCATTTTCTGGACATGGCGCACATGTTCTGTTTTTTGCATTACTTGTACTTACTGTTGTCCTTTCACTTTCTGCAGCTATGGGTGTGTGCCTACTTTCCGAGACTTGCCCCAGAGCTAGTGTTGGAGATGCCGCCTGTCGTGCTATACTTACATCGATATGACGGGGGAGCGATTTTTGCGCCAGACCATTAGCTTACCCGAGCTGGTAGTTCCTATGCCACCTCCGACATACATGACAGCGACATAGAGATATACTTTCTAGGAGATGATCGATTTCACCAGAGACTGGGACGCCGACTTCTTTTGAGTTGATGATGATTACACTGCTTTCATCCAGACATACTTTATGCCACCTTTGACTGGCACCCGCAGAGGTAAGAGAGTGAAGGCTCCAACTACGGGAGAAAGAGACGGAGGGGCCAGGGCATCCGGGACCCGTGGCAGGAAAGGTTCTCAGACGAGGCAGAGGGCGGGATGGCCAGAGCTGCCTACTACAATGACTTGTTGGCGAACCACAGGAGAGGCTTACTAGATTCCCATTGAGCCTGCACCAGCTAGTCACGAGCTTGTCGGAGTTCGAGGCCCGACTCCAGTATGTACCATACTTTAAATTTTGCACATTCAATTCATTTTAGTTATGCTTTATAGACTACTGATCATCTCAACACATTTATAGGCATCCATAGAGTACACCGGGTAGGCTCTCGAGCTAGCGGCTTCTCTGATGGAGATGGTGTAGGCAAGCATGAACCTGCTCAGCATCTACGGCATTCCGGTAAGTTTCTTCAGCTTACATTTCATGGCATCAAACCTTCTGCTGACACATTAGCATTTCAAAATGCAATCTGCTCCATACTGCACTGATACGATACACTACATTCATACACTGCATTCAAACACTGCATCCATACACCGCTCACGGCACATCATATTTTTTATTTGATATACACCACGATTGATATATTTAACAAACTGTCCTTGTCAGATCCCAGCCACTTCGGACATTCCAGCGGGAGCTGCAGCGGGACCATCTATACCTCCTCGGGCAATAGGGAGAGGGAGACGAGGGGCTCCAGCGCACAGCCGAGGCAGAGCCAGACGTACTCGTGACGAGAGCGGCCCATTAGTGCCTGTCCCGGATGATGACAAGACAAATGAGGATGAGGAGCCAGCGAGTCCCTGATCAGAGCCATCTGAGGGTGTAGACGACGGCACCGGCTCGGTTCTGAGGGTAGTGGCGATGCTGAGGAGAGGAGCGGAGGCAACTCTGGTTCAGGCTCCGACTCAGATTCAGACAGTGGCGCTAATGGAGATAGTGCCGAATCCATGCCTAGGAAGAGGACGAAGAAGGCCTATCGATCTTGAGGTGGCTGGCACTGATTTAGTTATTTTCTTGCTTACTTTCTTTTTGCTACTAGTGTTAGCACATTGTACAATTTTCTTTTCTTAAAAACTTTGTACCCTTTTGTCAAAAGAAACCATGATTGGAATGAAAAATCAGCTTTTTGATGAAACATGTTGCGTTTTACATTATGAGCATCGCATTGCACCATTTTACACAAAAACGGGATTTGATGAAAATTGGATGTTGTACATTGTATTGGCAATTCCTTATTCAGGTAGTGAATCGACCAACACATAATAAACAAAGTAAAACGACTCAATACAACAACTCAAGCAACAACTTGATAAACAAAACGACAACTCGATAAGCAAAAACAATAACTCAATAAACAAATCGAAACAACATATAAAGCGACTCAACAAAACTCTTAAAACAAGGCGGCAAAGCGCACCAAGAGCAGAACGAAACACAGGTTCTCAGCATTCCCAACACATGGATGCACCAGAGGGCAAAATAGGAGGCCAGAGGCCATAAACAGAGGCTGCCAGCCACCAGAAATGGCTATCGACCACTAGTAGTAGCCGGTCGGCTACAAAAGGTGGTCGGTCGGCCACCAGTGCAGGGAACCTCCAGATTGCTGCCACCTGTCTTCCACTCAACACCTTATCTTCTACAAAAGCCCCAGCTTCACATTTTCTTCATTTCAGCTTTGTTTTTGCCACAAATGGAGCCATTCTTCACCAAAAAACTCTCAAATTGGATTGCAACTCTGGATGGCTCGGAAAAAGTGAATTTCTGGGGTTTCGGGATAAATGCACTATTCTCGCTAAGTCGTACCCTGCTGTATTTTCCATTCTTTCACAACGCGACTAGATGTTGGAACTTAGTTCCTCATGTTTTCAGCTTTGGGGGACAAGAGATGTGCCCCATAATTGAAGAATTCCAAGTTCTGATGGAATGTCGACGCGACGAGGAAATTTTGCCCCAGTCCCATTTTGGTCACATCCAAGCTCTAGGGAGGATGTGCGAACTCACTTTACACGATGCCCGATCTTTAGTTCACAATGGAGAGTTGGACATTCCCAGTCTCATTCATCAATTTTCTGATGCCGACAATCGCGGCGACCATCTTTGGCAAGGTTTTCGGCAACATGCCCTTTGTTTGTGCATGTTGGCTCATTTTCTACTTGCCCCTGGCTTCGGAGGGTCTACCATTCACTTGATCGAAGTAACCCAAGGCTTGAAAGAGGGCAATAGCTGCATTGGCTTAACACTAGCCGAGACTTTGATAGGCTTGGATGCTTTCCACCGGCAAGAGACAACTAAGTTCGCAGGGAGTCCACTACTTTTGCAGGTAATGTTTCCTACCCTATCTCACATGTATTTCTTACATTACTCGGCCCCTCAGGCTCCATTTTTCTCTCAAAATCCTTTTTCATTTTTTCTCTCCATATCACCTCTCTATTCTTTAATCTCTCTTATTCTTCATCCCTCCCCAGATATGGCTCATGGACAGGTTGAAGGTATTGGTCTCTTGCCCTGCATACTCAGCACACGGCTATTTCTTTCACCAACGGCAAATTGATTTCCCAAACAAGGGGTGGTGGTGCCACACGATGTGCAACAGGTCCACTGTTGACATTGTTTGGCATTGCCCCTGGTTTGATCTGCCTGAGATGAGCTATAGCATGGCCCGGCAGCCCGACATTCAGTTGATTGGCTTGACACACTGTGTCTTCTATTTTCCATTCCGGTTAAGGCATCAGTTCAGACACAACCAGATTTGCCCAGAAAAGGGGACAGAGTACACTGCTTCATTTCCAATCCGAGGTTCACAACTAGCTCAATATCCCATTGCATGGAGGACAAGAGAACTTCTGGCTCCCGCTCCCAATTTCAGTTGCGCCCTTTTTGGCGAATGCATAGCTTGGCTTGAAGATGAGGCGCAAACTGGGCCTACTTTAGCATCTGAAACTTCCACAAGCTTGGGGAGGGGACGCAGGAACACCTGTCTCATCAATGCCCCAAGTTTATTGCTTTGATCTATACTTTCAAGTTTTCCTTTTCAATGTAATAAAATAAAAGCAACTTTGATTTGCATCAAGAGGTAGAGAACTCTGTATTGAAATCAATGAATTGAAGGTTGTGGGCACTGAAAGCTTTCCTTGTGGTCCAAAAATGGTCTAAGTTGTAAAAGACTAATTTGATTTTCAAAACCATTTCCGATAAGGATCGTAACTGGACACACTTGGAATCTATCCTCGAGATGCGCAACCCTGAATCCAGCAATGGAAAATTGCCCCTTGTCAGAATAGCACTGCCTTGTACTGTAACCAGCCCTCAGGGTGAAGATCACAACCGAACTCTTGAATGCAGAAAAGACAAAGATAGCCTAACCAAACATATAGACACAATTGATTTGGAGGTGTTTATGGCTAGACTTTAGAATGAAGTTACCTACATATCTATCAACTTTTTTTGAACTTTTTCCACTGGTTTTCAGAGTTTTTTAGAGGCTAAAATCATGTTTTGAAGTCCCAAAAATGGAGAGGGTAACCTCCCCTCCCTGTGCTTGTTTACTAGCTTAATTGCTCCATGTTTTTAGTTTATTCTTTTAGTTGTTTTTACCGTCATTCCAGCACTCTTTTGAGCTAATTTAGGACTATTTTTATGTGTTAGTTTCATTTATGCTTTGAATAGTATGCTTGTAGTGTAATGGTCCTCATAGATTTGGAGGTTTAGACCTTAGCCACCAACCTATTTCAATTAATACCATTTATTTCTTGCTTTCCATACTTGTGTTCACCTCTAAGCATCTTTGCAATCTCCCTCCTTTCTTCGGTTTTTCTCTTTGTTTTGAGAGTTGTTCCAAAAGAAGTGTTGTTTAAGCTTGAAGGGTGATATTGTGCTTAATGGTTTAATCCATTTGGAGGTTCATTACCAATGGCATGATCTCCTTCTCATGCCTAAAACAACGTTTGGTTTGGTACTTCTCTTCATTAGTGGACTTAAAGCTCATTATTGGACTTAATTGAATAATGAATGGAAGGTAATTTAAATGCGGTGTTAAATTGGAATAAAATGGAACAAGATAATAAATGATGTGGGTTCAATCGAATGTTAATTGAACGCATTGTGTCTTGAGTCGTTTCATACTTGTTAGTGATGAAAACGGTTAAAGAATCAATGTCAACGCTTTCCCTTGATCAATCCAAGATAGGGCGGAGGTTTTGAGAGTCTTTTATTGTGCATTTATTGAAATTGTATCCCTTGGTTCATAAGTCATCACGCAATGAAATTGTGTCGATTGATGGTTTGTGAATCAAGCTTACCCCTCCTTTGATCTATTTAATGATAAGAAGAGGCATGGTGGACAAATATCCCTTGAGAATGCTCTGTTTGTGCTATGTTTATTTTCTGTGGTAGCAGAAGAAACCCAACATTAGTGGCCAGCAGGCCACCTTTACTAGGTGGCAGGCCGCTATTTGTGGCCGGCCGGCCACTACTTCTGGCCTGCTTTCCACTTTTTCCAGCCAAGGAGTGTCCTTTTTTCCTGCAAAACAAAACAGAGGTTAAGGCACAAAAAAGAAAAAAACAGTGCAGTCTCCTGACTGTGCAACAGAAGCATTCCGGTAACAAAACGGAGAGCACTTTTTGGTGCAAAATCTGTGTGCATGCATGAGCATCCTCCATTTCTCAGGGCCCGTTAACTAGTGGACTTGTAAATTAATTAGTTTAACAGCTTAAGTTCTTTCATTTCAATTGTGTATTAATTATTTAGAATAGCTAGTTAATTTTTGTGTTGTACTTAATTATTTAGGTAGAGTAGTTAGTTAATTTGTGGTGTTGTAATAATTAGCTAGTGCAGTTAATTGATTTCATTTGGTTTGTAATAGTTAATTAATTAGCTTAGCTAGGGTATTTATTTGGACCCTCCTGCGCGAGGGCAAAATTGTAATTAGTGTGTATATCTTCCAACCCCATTTCTTTCTCCCTTTTATTTACTTGTTTTCGATGGTAGCACAGAGCATTATGTTTCCTTAGCATTTTCCATGATTTGCATCCACTTGTCTTGCATGCATAAAAGCTCGGTTCATCATTCTAACAAAGCATTATTATTGCTTAAATTCTTTGAATACGTGCTTAGACTGCATGCTTTGAATTGATTCACATGTCATAACTAGTAGCCGAGCCTATTAGTTGCATTTCGTATGTGTTGCATTAATCATTCACATAGTTAGAGAGTGCATTTTTCAAACTCTTTTATTTTGGCTTGCCTTGAAGTACTAGTTGAGCATTTTTTTGATTTACCATATTGCATGAGTGTTAGTATTGCCATGTCAAGCATGGTTATCATGAGGCTAAATGCTTTAGTGATGTATCTGTCTGAATGCTTGTAGATGATGGCTAGCTGTTTGAATTGGGATGTCTTGATGCATATATATATGTGTGAGACCATGAAATATCCTCTCACATGGATTGTAAAGATCCAACGAAGAGATGAACTTTACTCCAGTGAACCTACACAGATGAGCATGGTCGGCGCCACCCAACCGGGATTGCCAGCCGGAGACACTTTGATGCTAAAGTTAGTCCTTTGATTGAAAGAAATAGAGCTATGGAAATCAAGAGTGTTGGTGTGTAGCGTAGGGGAGATAGTACATACCCTTTCTTCTGGGATGCCCCCCCTTTATACAGATGGGGGGGTGCGATATTTGTTTGGGTTGGACCCAGTGTAGGCCTTGTTTGGGTTAGCCCCAATAAGTTGATATATATTTATTTTCTGGCTCCCATAATTGTCCCAAAACTTTCATTGTCTGCGGTAGAAGGAATGAGGGTTTTTCTTGCCGAGTTACGCTGTTCAAATAGCTGTTAGGTTTCTTTGATAAAGAACGCTCTGGATAAATGAATAAAATGTATGAATGAATGACTGCATGAATGCATGTATGCTTGAATGTATGTATAAATGTACATATGTCTATCACATGAGTTCCAAACAAATCATAATGATGGGCCATGGTATTGTTACCCCTGGGCAAGGGTCATAGGTTGCGGTATTATGACCCCCGGGCGAGGGTGTCACACCCCAAATCCGGGCATGACTGGCTGTGGCCCACAGGGACTTAGCCCAAGGCACACGTAAGCCTAAACATGAACCCAAAACCATAAAGAATAAACGTGATGATAGCCCAGAAATAAATAAATCAACACTCAATCCAGTGACATACCACAAGTGAAAAACAAGTCATAACCAACTTCCTGAAAATATATATATACTAAATGGGACACAAACCGCCCACAAAATAAAATAATTCTAAATAAAACCCAACCACAATGCATGCACAAAACTCGACAAAGCAACCTAAAACAAATTAAATAAATGTCCTAGAGGTTCATGCAATTGAGTCCCTGCTACGCCATGAGTCCACTCTAAGTCCTTCTAACACCTCGAAATGGTAAACAACTAAGTCAGCTGATAGCTCAGTGAGTAGCAACATGGATAGTAAATACAGTTTTGAAAATAGGGTTCAATTCCAAAATAAGATATATATCACAGAAACTAGATTGGCATACAGTTTGGTATAAACAATCTGTTTCAAAAAGAAGGTTCCAAAATTCAACACTTAAAATACTCATGCTTCGCAAGAACATGATAAACGACATTTTCCACTTAAAACAGATTATAACATAAACACCAATAATTTTCTAGGTACCAAGAAAACAAATAATATGCCACACAGTTCTCAAGGCTATAAGCCCCGTTGGATCCAATACCGAACTAAGAGTCATCCTCAGGGTGGCACCTGGGCCTTTTCTCAAAGACGATCCGATTGAAGGTCACCTAGTTGTTTTTAAAGGTCTTTTCCTTACAATCATTGAGCAGAAGAGTCATCACGGCCCAACCCGAATCTGTTCTCTAATCAAGGCTATAAGCCCCGTTGGATCCAATACCGAACTAAGAGTCATCCTCAGGGTGGCAACTGGACCTTTTCTCAAAGACGATCCGATTGAAGGTCACCTAGTTATTTTTAAAGGTCTTTTCCTTACAATTGTTGAGCACAAGAGTCATCACGGCCCAACCCGGATCTGTTCTCTAATGGCCAAAGTCACCACACACAGTGGAATAATTTCCCTAGACTAAATACACACATGGTCCCAATAATCAATACACATCAGTTTCGCAAAACATGGTGGTTCATCATTATAAACATGAGACCAAAACAAATAGTTTACAGTATGCCAAGTTCACACATGTTTCAGAAATAATTTGATTCAATTGATAATATAATAATTTATCAAAACAGTTTAGTCTTGAAACAACAATTTAGTTTTCCAACAGTTCAGAGTAAGGGAACATTTATAAAAATATGTAGCATGAAACTACTCACCTGAAAATGAAATAATATAATCCTCGAATAGAGTGTAAAAGTCCACCTAGTGCCCTGAACCAAGTATAAAAACTACACGTCACAACTAATTTAAAAATACTAAAAAAATAGGAACTAAGTAACCTCAACTAAAGCGCACTAACATAGGTCAACCAAACTCACCGTTACTCTTAAATATTACCTAAGTTCATGTTCTTCAAGGTTTAAAATCACCCAAGACATGGGTTCCGGTCAAAACTTAATCAATTGTGACTTTAAGATAAAATAGAATTTCAAACAAGCCTTCCCAACCTATTTGCTAACTTTGAAAATTACAAAACCCACTTCACGCTATTCGAAAAATTCCAATAACCTCGAGATATGATCTAATATATCCTAAGTTTCAAAACCAACTGGTTTCACATGATTTGCTTATCAAAATAATTATCTACAATTTATTATATCCAAACAGGTTGTTTTCCGCAGCACTTTAAAGAAATTGGCGGTTCTCTTAATATACACGAGCAATCAATGCAAGGCTAAAAACGTACAAAACTAGACTCGTAACTGGTTCTAATGACACTAATTTGATAATTTTTGAATTTATACCCAAAGAGAACAACACTCCCGAATTTACTGTTTCGGACTGGTTTCCTGGACAGATTTGAATACCTCAATTTATATGGATTTTGACTCCCAAAAATTATGAAAAAATTCAGATATGCAATTCAATATGTAATTGATCTACTGTAAAAATTTCAGATTAAAATTCATCCGTTTGATATGGTTTCTTGATTTTTAAATTTTGCAACTCTGTGTAGAATTTTTAAACTAAGAATTACACCCATTCTTTACACATAAATTTAGCTCCTCAAGTTTCTTAATAGGATATCTATATACACAATACATAAACCTACGACCTCTCCATCAATGAACTAAATAATCATAGAGTAAGGATAAAGAACAAAACCTTAAGGAAGAAGAGAGATAAAGACCTACCACACCCAAAAATTCCTCCTTGTTTGCAACCCTTCTTTTCTCTTCTTCTTTTCTCTCAACCTTTCTCTCTCTCCCGCGGTGGCTCCTGCTGCTGTTATGAATAGTATGAGGCAACCTAGGGTTACATATGTATCTATACAAAAAGGCCCTAAAATATTATCTTTATATTACTTTATTTTCTAACACATTAATTAAATAAAATATAACTATTATTATAACAAAATATACTTACTAACTTGCCCTCAATATTTAAAAAAATAATAAAAAATAAATCTTGCCTCTAAATTAAATGCTTTCACCACAAATTTATTTTAAGTTTAAAATTAATTAAAAGATCCTCCAATAATATTTAATTTGCACCTTAGAATTCACCACCAAAATATTTGAGATTGTAATATTATTATTTAATTATTCACTTAATTTTTATATTCGGTTTCTCACAGAGGGTGTAGGTTGCGGTATTCTGACCCCCGAGCGAGGGTGTAGGCCTGCAGTATTCTAACCCCCGGGCATAGGTGTAGGCCTGTGGTATTCTAACCCCTGGGCATGGGTGTAGGCCTTTGCTGATGGCGCTCCATGCCCAGAGCGAAGATTACGCTGTACTCGGAGACTTTTGCTGATTTTAAGTGGCAACCAAGTGCCAATACGGCAAGGACTTTGAATAATGCATCTTGTACCGAATAACGTGGATGTGTTAATCACCAATAATATTGCTCCACTTGTAAGGAATTGCCAAGTAGATATTGGGCCAACTATTTAATTGCTGAGTTGCTCGGTTTGCGTTTTGCTCGATAGGCATTTAGTCCAAGGTAGACTTGCCCCATTGCTTTCGAATGACAGGTGTTAGTCAGAAGGAATGCAGATTCCCATTGCCTTATGTTGTAGGGAAGATTCGGTTTTGGTAAAATGACGACGCACAAAAATAGGCGAACTGACGATTGCTAAATGCGAATTGCCGACTGCCAAGTGCTAACGGCCGACTACCAAGTGTGTAATGTATTGCCCCAAAACTGGGGCTTGTTTGGAGCGGTATGAAAAGTAGCAGGAGTGTGTAACTCAAGTAAATGTCGTTGTAATGTTTGTATCGAGTTGGCCGACTATGCATGCATATCAAAGGTGTCGAGACGATGATCGACTGATGTGCCCCAATTGGAAAGCGAAAAATTGACAACGATGTTTTGCTGGGCAATTGTTTTTCCAAATAATATTGTTAGGCGAATAAAGTTGCCGAATACTGTGGCCAATGTTGCTGCATAAAGTTAACAATGCATAAAGTTGACAAATAATGTTGTTTAGCCGAATAAAGTTGATGCACGGCCGAATAATGATCATAAATAATTTTGAATTAATAATGGTGCTAAATAATCTGGCCGAGTACAATTGATGCACTGCCGAGTAACTAGTGTCAAAACATCGGTGTTCGTTTCCTATATAATGTGATTTTGCCAAAAAGTTGGCCAGCTACACTTGGGTTGGTGATTGTGCCGATCTTCTGGTCGGCGATTTTTCTTAGCTTCGCGGTGTGTCAACATCCCTTTGGAGTTGGATTTGCTAAGAACTTCGTTAGCAATGGTTGCCAATTTATTGAAGTTGAGTTTCTTGTCCAACGTATATTTGCCCCACAGCTTGTGAATAAGATTTGTTATTCGAAAGGAATAAAATTAACTTGGGCCAAAATTGCTAAGTAGGCTGATAATAATGTGAAATGGATTCCATGCCCCTGTTCGGTGTCGTGGCGATATCGGAATAAAGCCGAGACAAAGTAGGGTGCTTGGTGATATGCACAGTGAGCCATTGCGCTCAACTTTTGAATAAAATCTGCAATTGTTTTTTTTTCTTTTTTTTGCTAAATTTGCAAATTTTGACCGTACGGATGGACCCGGAATGCGTCAAACAGATGGAAAAGACTATTGGATCACTATGATCCGACTCCTGATGGCGTAATTTTAGCCAAAATGGATCTAACGGCTCAGATCAATAGGGTGTAATGCAACCGCGAAGCACAAGATTATTTCTTCAATGCTTGCTGGGTCGTCTTCTCCAGCGAAAGAATTCATTTTTTGGGTAAACTTTGATCGGCCCGTATGGCTTATTTTAGCTCCGATTTCAACATGGTTTGTTGTGTTGGACTCATCTTGATGAGTACTTCACATTGGGATGATCAAAACTTGATTTTGACAACTTTGAAAATTTTAGTTTTTTTAAAAATTTGGTTTGTTTCGCAACTACTGATGAACTGTGGTTCGTTTTTGGCTCCTCGAATTGGTGGGTTTGGACTCCTTAACTTGACATGAATCTACTAGTATTTTCAGATGTGGGTTTTGACAAGCCGAGATGCTAATGTTATGCTGAGATAGCAGTACCGGGCAGGATTGTATAGTTTGTAGCTGACAATATGCGCGTGCCAAATTGATAATATGCAGAATTAAAAGTCGAATTACAGAGTTGAACAACGTTGCGATATAATGTGTCGCCGAATAAATTGCCGAAGCCAAATAATGTTGATGAATTAAGAATGGTAAACGCACTTGAGCTTTGTGCTTGGCAAAAATGTAGTCGGTGGAAGAATGTATTGTATGGGGGAATGTATTCGGCAAAAGAACTTGGTGCATGGGGTTAGAGCTATGTATTCCGCAGCGAGAAATCGAAGCCGTTCTCGTGGCCAAAGAATAGAGCTCGGGGTTTTAGAGTTATTGGGTAGCTTTGTAGCACTGCTGAACAGTGTGCTATGAGTCACGGCAGTGCCAAAAAGCAAATATATGGTCTAAGTAACGCTGTCGTGCGGCTTCGTTGAATTGCCGAACAACTCTATTCTTCATAAACTTATGATCGACAAGTCTGTAATGGCATTTGTGCGAATTGAACATGTTACTAGCTTTTCAGCATGACTGTGGCGTTGCCGAATAGTTAATGACCTGCCGAGAGCAATGGAGTTGTGGAGCGGCTATGCATTCAAGGTGGTAGATACTCAGCATTACCGCGACATTGCCGACTGACCGGTGCTGGTGTAGCCAAGTAATGATGTTTCGTTGAATAATGATGCTGCCGAGTTGTGGGTTATATTGCCGAATAATATGAATTAATAGTTGCCCAAATGGTGCAAAGTCGAATTCTTCATGCTACAAGTCATGCAATACAGAATTTTTTATTCAAACTCCTAACTTTGAGCCCTTGTATCTCCCTCGTTTGAAGTCCGCTTGGCCTCATGCAGCGTTGGATTCACCATTCGGCCTAGTGTTCATTCCACGATTTTGACGCGCCATTTCGCCTCGAATTGGATGCCGTTGGACCTCCGAAAGTTGACAAAAAATAAGATTGGTCTACTTTTTTTTTGGTGTGTGTTCATTACGAAGGCAAGTCTTCGAAGGAATATTCATATCAAGCTGTTCAGAGTCAGATTCCTCATGTTTGTGAGTGTACTGATCATCAAGTAACCACAGTCTACGCTTGAAAGACCTCTTAAGCTTTGTAATTTCAGTTATACTGCACGTAATGTCTAACTGTGTTGGTTCTGGTTCAAATTCCATCCCCAAGGCCATGGAGCTACAAGTTTCTTCACTATTTTCTACCCTCTTCAGCACAAAAGATACAAGTGACACAAAACCAGGCGGAACTGAGAGCTTCACCCCTTCACCATTTTTAACCCCCGTTCTTGTGTGTTCGACTCTTTAATGTTGTGGAGTAAGTAGTGAGCATGGCTGCGTAGTGGAAGTAACTCGGCAAACTCCAAGTGTAACTTGACTCCTTGGTTGGCAGCGTTTTTATTTATTTATTTATTTATTTATCAAAGGTGCCGAGATGATGATCGGTTGATGTGCCCCATTTGGAAAGCGAAAAATTGACTTAGATGTTTTGTTGGGCAATTGTTTTGCCAAATAATATTGTTAGGCGAATAAAGTTGCCGAATACTGTGGCCAATGTTGCTGCATAAAGTTGACAACGCCTGAAGTTGACAAATAATGTTGTTTAGCCGAATAAAGTTGATGCACGGCCGAATAATGATCATAAATAATTTTGAATTAATAATGGTGCTGAATAATCTTGCCGAGTACAATTGATGCATTGCCGAGTAACAAGTGTCAAAACATCGGTGTTCGTTTCCTATATAATGTGATTTTGCCGAAAAGTTGGTCAGCTACACTTGGGTCGGTGATTGTGCCGATCTTCTGGTCGGCGATTTTTCTTAGCTTCGCGGTGTGTCAACATCCATTCGGAGTTGGATTTGCTAAGAACTTGGTTAGCAATGGTTGCCAATTTATTGAAGTTGGGTTTCTTGTCCAACGTATATTTGCCCCACTGCTTTTGAATAAGATTTGTTATTCGAAAGGAATAAAATTAACTTGGGCCAAAATTTCTAAGTAGGCCGATAATAATGTGAAATGGATTCCATGCCCCTGTTCGGTGTCGTGGCGATATCGGAATAAAGCGGAGACAAAGTAGGGTGCTTGGTGATATGCAAAGTGAGCCATTGCAGTCAACTTTTGAATAAAATCTGCAATTGTTTTTTTTTTTGGTTGCTGAATTTGCAAATTTTGACCGTACGGATGGACCCGGAATGCGTCAAACAGATGGAAAAGACTATTGGATCACTGTGATCCGACTCCTGATGGCGTAATTTTAGCCAAAATGGATCTAACGGCTCAGATCAATAGGGTGTAATGCAACCGCGAAGCACTAGATTATTTCTTCAATGCTTGCTGGGTCGTCCTCTCTAGCGAAAGAATTCATTTTTTGGGTAAACATTGATCGACCTGTATGGCTTATTTTTGCTCTGATTTCGACGTGGTTTGTTGTGTTGGACTCATCTCGATGAGTACTTCACATTGGGATGATCGAAACTTGATTTCGACAACTTTGAAAATTTTAGTTTTTTTGAAAAATTGGTTTGTTTCGCAACAACTGAGGAACTGTGGTTCGTTTTTGGCTCCTCGGATTGGTGGGTTTGGACTCCTTAACTTGACACGAATCTGCTAGTATTTTCAGATATGGGTTTTGACAAGCCGAGATGCTAATGTTATGCTGAGATAGCAGTGTCGAGCAGGATTGTATAGTTTGTAGCTGACAATGTACGCGTGCCAAATTGATAATATGCAGAATTAAAAGCTGAATTGCAGAGTTGAAAAACGTTGCGATATAATGTGTCGCCGAATAAATTGCCGAAGCCGAATAATGTTGATGAATTAAGAATGGTAAACGCACTTGAGCTTTGTGCATGGGGTTAGAGCTATGTATTTCGCAGCGAGAAATCCCGTTCTCATGGCCAAAGAATAGAGCTCGGGGTTTTAGAGTTACTCGGTAGCTTTGTAGCTCTGCTGAGCAGTGTGCTATGAGTCGCGACAGTGCCGAAATGCAAATATATGGTCTAAGTAACGCTGCCGTGCGGCCTCGTTGAATTGCCGAACAACTCTATTGTTCATAAACTTATGATCGGCAAGTCTGTAATGGCATTTGTGCGAATTGAACATGTTAGTAGCTTTTCAGCATGACTGTGGCATTGCCGAATAGTTGGTGTCCTGCCGAGAGCAATGGAGTTGTGGAGCGGTGTGACGCCCCATTTTTATTTTATTTTTTTTATTTTTATTTTTTTTATATCGAGGGAAGTTAAATAAACAAAATGACTTAATAAACCAGAAAGTTGACATCTTAATCGGGTAATCCAGCTCTCGTACATAACCAAATGTCCAAATAACAATAGATAAAAACTTAAAATTATCCAAATACAACATCAAATGAAATTATAACGTCCTTAATAGCTATTATATAAAATAATATAATTTATTCGGCTCTACTCGAGGTTTCAGGTCAGCTCTACGTTAGCGTCGACTCCATTTCAGCTTCAATTATTTTCTCGCCAAGACCAGGCATAAAACGCCAGGGCAACAAAAACATATGCCATGAGTTTTGTAACACAGTAAGGAAACATAACCAACCTACCATTCTTTTTAAGAGAAAAATAATGAGATTATAAACACGAGATAATAATATAATTGTAAACATGAATTACAACCATTAAAATAATTTCAATAATTTTAATAAATTAGGCGACACTTGAAATCTCACCAAAGAGATTGAACTCACCAACCACTAAGCATGGCAACGGTTAATTTGAAACCCTCCCTTGGTCAAATATTTAAGTGTTACCAACCGTAACTACCAGGGATGCCCACGTCTGGAGTTATATACCCAAGTAGTAGCATCCGTGGTCTGCCCCAAGGAAACGGTCTGCCAAGGGTACGTAACCTCCCTGTGTGCCACCAGCACATCCACCCTTATTCCAAAACCAAATACTGAAAAGGGTTCAAATAAGTCCCGTGCCATCTTAGAGTTTTGCAACACAATTTACGTGAGAATTCTCAAAACCAGGGCTCACCCTGAACAACCGGTATTAACCATCAATCCCTTAATTTCATACACTCTTTTAAATCAAGACTCACTCTGAAAACTGGTATTAACCGTCAATTGTTAACTTTGTATATGCCTTTAATCCTTTCAGTTAATTTTGATATTAATCACAAATAATTCCAATTTTTAATCACAAATAATGTTATACCAACTCATTAAAATTCGAACATAAAATATTACACATGTCACACAATAATAAACAATTGTACAAAATTTAAATAAACAATTCATTTAAAATCATGTTCCAATTGCCCAAATTTAGTTTTAATTCATCTTAGTAACATCAACCCACAATTCTAAAATATAGATTAGACTTCCCAACCTCTTGAAATTCCATGATGTATATAATACAAATAGATCCAATCTTACTATTGATAACAAAATCAACTTAACTCAATTCTTAACCAAATACTTGATTTATAATCATGGGTGTTCTAAAATGTATCTAAATTGAATAAAATTCTTAAATTACATCACATGCATGGATTAAATAAAAATCTAATCATAAAATCAAAATTTTAGGATTAATTCCAAATTTCCATAAACTTGACTTTCTTAAAACATTTCCTTCATCTCTTCAAAAAGAACTTGAATGACTCAATTTCATATAAGACAAATAAATTCAAATCCAAAAGGGTTATTTTCAAATTAACTTCTATAATTTTGAATCTAATTCAATTCTACACCATTTTTCTAATTCCTTTTAATGTACATGAAATTGAAGTTATATGACCCTTAGGAAAATATTTGCATGGATGACATTAAGATTAAAACTAATTAATTCTTCTATATTCAAAATTAAACCAATGTTTAATTTTCCATAAACTTGATTTTTTTTTCTTTAATAAAATTTCTTCCTTCTTTTCTTCAAAACATGAAATCGTTTACCTTAAATTCCTCAAAATCCATAATGCATGTATAAAACGCTTATCAAATCCAACCAAATTTTACATCATCACGCTCAATTTATAATTTGACTTCTTAATTTATATCACAATTTAATCCCAAGCTCATAAACTTTAAAATATGAATTAAATTCTAAAATCTTGAAAACTTACCGTGCATGCAATGATAAACTTCAAATATGTGAAGGATGAAGAAAATCAAACTCAAATAATTAATCTCAACATCAATTTCTTAATAATTAATTTCTACTTTATTTTTCATGATCATCCACATGCATGTAACCCATTTCATGTTTAGAACCCAATTTCCTCCATATCTAACCCAAATTTAAACTTATCAATCTTTTACACATGAATTAATTCTAAAACCTTGAAAATCCAACATGCATGCAAGGATGAATTTCAAGTTTGTGAAGAATAATAGAAATCAAACTCTAACTACTTAATTTCCAAATATATTTCCATGATCTTAACACATAATTCAAAATTTCTTCATCTTCTTGCTAATTCCTATTAATTACATGATTTTGAGGCCAATTCCATCCTTAATTTCAAGTGTGATACAAGAATTCTACAACAATCAAGGTTAAAATCCTTACCTTTAACCTCCCATAGCTGAATTTCTTTTTAATTCCTTGAGTCCTCTCCTTTATCTTCATGTAGACCTCATAAACTCATTTCTCCAAAGTTTCTTCCAGCATAAGAGTTGGACCTCTCTCTCTCACTCTCTCTCTCTCTCTCTCTCTCTCTCTCTCTCTCTCTCTCTAATTTGGCTCCAGTAAAAACAAAGCTTTGTGACTCCATTCTTCATCTTTTATTTTATTATTTTATTTATCAATTTAGTGGGACACTTGTCCACATAATATGAATCCATGTTTCATTAGCTTGATACACTAATCACACTTGATTTCAAGCACATCACATACACACACAGGTGTACTCATCTAAGGCTCCCAACACAACACTCTCACATGCACACACTAGCAGATGTCTTTGTACTCACTTTACTTTCAGTACACCCACACCCACATGCACTCTCAAATTTCTAAGCCATTATACTAATTAATTTAATTGAGCAATACCTAGTCTTAATGAACCTTGATTGACACAAAATTAGTTAATTATAACTAATCTTAAATTCCACCTAATTTAATTAGTCTAATTGACTTCCATTAGAGTTTGATTAAATATATTATTATTATTATTATTATTTTTATAAAAATACGGGGTTTTTCAGTTTAAAAATATACAAACTGTTAAATTCAAAATATTGTGAATAATTACATAAGAAAATTGAATATATATTATTTTTATTATATAAAAATACGGGGTTTCACAAGCGGCTACGCATTCAAGGTGGTAGATACTCAGCATTACCGCGACATTGCCGACTGACCGGTGCTGGTGTAGCCAAGTAATGATGTTTCGTTGAATAATGTTGCTGCCGAATTGTGGGTTATATCGCCGAATAATATGAATTAACAGTTGCCCAAATGGTGCAAAGCCGAATTCTTCATGCTACAAGTTATGAAATGCAGAATTTTTTATTCAAACTCCTAACTTTGAGCCCTTCTATCTCCCTCGTTTGAAATCCGATTGGCCTCATTATTGCAGCGTTGGATTCACCATTCGGCCTAGTGTTCATTCCACGATTTCGACGCGCCATTCCGCCTCGAATTGGATGCTGTTGGACCTCCGAAAGTTGACCAAAAATAAGATTGGTCTACTCTTTTTTTGGTGTGTGTTCTTTACGAAGGCAAGTCTTCTAAGGAATATTCATATCAAGCTGTTCAGAGTCGGATTCCTCATGTTTGTGAGTGTACTGATCATCAAGTAACCATAGTCTACGCTTGAAAGACCTCTTAAGCTTTGTAATTTCAGTTATACTGCAAGTAATGTCTAACTGTGTTGGTTCTGGTTCAAATTCCATCCCCAAGGCCATGGAGCTACAAGTTTCATCACTATTTTCTACCCTCTTCAGCACAAAAGATACAAGTGACACAAAACCAGGTGGAACTGTGAGCTTCACCCCTTCACCATTTTTAACCCCCGCTCTTGTGTGTTCGACTCTTTAATGTTGTGGAGTAAGTAGTGAGCATGGCTGCGAAGTGGAAATAACTCGGCAAACTCCAAGTGTAACTCGACGCCTTGGTTGGCAGCGTTTTTATTTTTATTTTTTTTATCAAAGGTGCCAAGATGATGATCGCTTGATGTGCCCCAATTGGAAACCGAAAAATTGACCAAGATATTTTGTTGGGCAATTGTTTTGCCAAATAATATTGTTAGGCGAATAAAGTTGCCGAATACTGTGGCCAATGTTGCTGCATAAAGTTTACAATGCATAAAGTTGATAAATAATGTTGTTTAACCGAATAAAGTTGATGCACGGCCGAATAATGATCATAAACAATTTTGAATTAATAATGGTGCTGAATAATCTTGCCGAGTACAATTGATGCACTGCCGAGTAACTAGTGTCAAAACATCGGTGTTCGTTTCCTATATAATGTGATTTTGCTGAAAAGTTGGTCAGCTACACTTGGGTCGGTGATTGTGCCGATCTTTTGGTCGGCGATTTTTCTTAGCTTCGCGGTGTGTCAACATCCCTTCAGAGTTGGATTTGCTAAGAACTTGGTTAGCAATGTTTGCCAATTTATTGAAGTTGAGTTTCTTGTCTAACGTATATTTGGCCAACTACTTTTGAATAAGATTTGTTATTCGAAAGGAATAAAATTAACTTGGGCCAAAATTGCTAAGTACGCCGATAATAATGTGAAATGGATTCCACGCCCCTGTTCGGTGTCGTGGCAATATCGGAATAAAGCGGAGACAAAGTAGGGTGCTTGGTGATATGCAAAGTGAGCCATTGCGCTCAACTTTTGAGTAAAATCTAAAATTGTTTTTTTTTTTTTTTTTTTTTGCTGAATTTGTAAATTTTGACCGTACGGGTGGACTCGGAATGCGTCAAATAGATGGAAAGACATTGGATCACTGTGATCAGACTCCTGATGGCGTAATTTTAGCCAAAGTGGATCTAACGGCTCAGATCAATAGGGTGTAATGCAACCGCGAAGCACAAGATTATTTCTTCAATGCTTGCTGGGTCGTCTTCTCCAGCGAAAGAATTCATTTTTTGGGTAAACTTTGATCGGCCCGTATGGCTTATTTTAGCTCTGATTTCGACGTGGTTTGTTGTGTTGGACTCATCTCGATGAGTACTTCACATTGGGATGATCAAAACTTGATTTCGACAACTTTGAAAATTTTAGTTATTTTGAAAATTTGGTTTGTTTCGCAACTACTGAGGAACTGAGGTTCGTTTTTGGCTCCTCGGATTGGTGGGTTTGGACTCCTTAACTTGACACGAATCTGCTAGTATTTTCAGATGTGGGTTTTGACAGGCCGAGATGCTAATGTTATGCTGAGATAGCAGTGCCGAGCAGGATTGTATAGTTTGTAGCTGACAATATACGCGTGCCAAATTGATAATATGTAGAATTAAAAACCGAATTGCAGAGTTGAACAACGTTGCGATATAATGTGTCGCCGAATAAATTGCCGAAGCTAAATAATGTTGATGAATTAAGAATGGTAAACGCACTTGAGCTTTGTGCTTGGCAAAAATGTAGTCGGTGGAAGAATGTGTTGTATGGGGGAATGTATTCGGCAAAAGAGCTTGGTGCATGGGGTTAGAGCTATGTATTCCGCAGCGAGAAATCGAAACCGTTCTCGTGGCCAAAGAATAGAGCTCGGGGTTTTAGAGTCACTGGGTAGCTTTGTAGCACTGCTGAGCAGTGTGCTATGAGTCGCGGCAGTGCCAAAAAGCAAATATATGGTCTAAGTAACGCTGTCGTGCGGCCTCGTTGAATTGCCGAACAACTCTATTGTTCATAAACTTATGATCGGCAAGTCTGTAATGGCATTTGTGCGAATTGAACATGTTAGTAGCTTTTCAGCATGATTGTGGCGTTGCCGAATAGTTAATGTCCTGCCGAGAGCAATGGAGTTGTGGAGCGGCTACGCATTCAAGGTGGTAGATACTCAGCATTACCGCGACATTACCGACTGACTGGTGCTGGTGTAGCCAAGTAATGATGTTTCGTTGAATAATGATGCTGCTGAGTTGTGGGTTATATTGCCGAATAATATGAATTAATAGTCGCCCAAATGGTGCAAAGCCGAATTCTTCATGCTACAAGTCATGAAATGCAGAATTTTTGATTTAAACTCCTAACTTTGAGCCCTTGTATCTCCCTCGTTTGAAGTCCGATTGACCTCATTATTGCAGCGTTTGATTCACCATTCGGCCTAGTGTTCATTCCACGATTTCGACGCGCCATTTCGGCTCGAATTGGATGCCGTTGGACCTCCAAAAGTTGACCAAAAATAAGATTGGTCTACTTTTTTTTTTGGTGTGTGTTCTTTACGAAGGCAAGTCTTCGAAGGAATATTCATATCAAGCTGTTCAGAGTCAGATTCCTCATGTTTGCGAGTGTACTGATCATCAAGTAACCACAGTCTACGCTTGAAAGACCTCTTAAGCTTTGTAATTTCAGTTATACTGCACCTAATGTCTAACTGTGTTGGTTCTGGTTCAAATTCCATCCCCAAGGCCATGGAGCTACAAGCTTCTTCACTATTTTCTACCCTCTTCAGCACAAAAGCTAAAAGTGACACAAAACCAGGCGGAACTGAGAGCTTCACCCCTTCACCATTTTTAACCCCCGTTCTTGTGTGTTCAACTCTTTAATGTTGTGGAGTAAGTAGTGAGCATGGCTGCGTAGTGGAAGTAACTCGGCAAACTCCAAGTGTAACTCGACTCCTTGGTTGGCAGCGTTTTTATTTATTTATTTATTTATTTATCAAAGGTGCCGTGATGATGATCGGTTGATGTGCCCCAATTGGAAAGCGAAAAATTGACCAAGATGTTTTGTTGGGAAATTGTTTTGCCAAATAATATTGTTAGGCGAATAAAGTTGCCGAATACTGTGGCCAATGTTGCTGCATAAAGTTGACAATGCATAAAGTTGACAAATAATGTTGTTTAGCCGAATAAAGTTGATGCACGGCCGAATAGTGATCATAAATAATTTTGAATTAATAATGGTGCTGAATAATGTTTGTCGAGTACAATTGATGCACTGCCGAGTAACTAGTGTCAAAACGTCGGTGTTCGTTTCCTATACAATGTGATTTTGCCGAAAAGTTGGTCAGCTACACTTGGGTCGGGGATTGTGCCGATCTTTTGGTCGGCGATTTTTCTTAGCTTCGCGGTGTGTCAAAATCCCTTCGGAGTTGGATTTGATAAGAACTTGGTTAGCAATGGTTGCCAATTTATTGAAGTTGAGTTTCTTGTCGAACGTGTATTTGCCCCACTGCTTTTGAATAAGATTTGTTATTCGAAAGGAATAAAATTAACTTGGGCCAAAATTGCTAAGTTGGCCGATAATAATGTGAAATGGATTCCATGCCCCTATTCGGTGTTGTGGCGATATCGGAATAAAGCGGAGACAAAGTAGGGTGCTTGGTGATATGTAAAGTGAGCCATTGCGCTCAACTTTTCAATAAAATCTGCAAATATTTTTTTTTTTTTTTTTGCTGAATTTGTAAATTTTGACCGTACGGATGCACCCAGAATGCGTCAAACAGATGGAAAAGACTATTGTATCACTGTGATCCGACTCCTGATGGCGTAATTTTAGCCAAAATTGATCTAACGGCTCAGATCAATAGGGTGTAATGCAACCGCGAAGCACAAGATTATTTCTTCAATGCTTGCTGGGTCGTCTTCTCTAGCGAAAGAATTCATTTTTTGAGTAAACTTTGATCGGCCCGTATGGCTTATTTTAGCTCCGATTTCGATGTGGTTTGTTGTGTTGGACTCATCTCGATGAGTACTTCACATTGGGATGATCCAAACTTGATTTTGACAACTTTGAAAATTTTAGTTATTTTGAAAATTTGGTTTGTTTCGCAACTACTGACGAACTGTGGTTCGTTTTTGGCGCCTCGGATTGGTGGGTTTGGACTCCTTAACTTGACACGAATCTGCTAGTATTTTCAGATGTGGGTTTTCACAAGCCGAGATGCTAATGTTATGGAGTAGTGCCGAGCAAGATTGTGTAGTTTGTAGCTGATATAATATACGTGTGCCAAATTGATAATATGCGGAATGAAAAGCTGAATTGCAGAGTTGAACAACGTTGCGATATAATGTGTCGCCGAATAAATTGCCGATACCGAATAATGTTGATGAATTAAGAATGGTAAACGCACTTGAGCTTTGTGCTTGGCAAAAATGTAGTCGGTGGAAGAATGTGTTGTATGGGGGAATGTATTCGGCAAAAGAGCTTGGTGCATGGGGTTAGAGTTATGTATTCTGCAGCGAGAAACCGAAGCCGTTCTCGTGGCCAAAGAATAGAGCTCGGGGTTTTGGAGATACTGGGTAGCTTTGTAGCTTTGCTGAGCAGTGTGCTATGAGTCGCGGCAGTGCCGAAATGCAAATATATGGTCTAAGGAACGCTGCCATGCGGCCTCGTTGAATTGCCGAACAACTCTATTGTTCATAAACTTATGATCAGCAAGTCTGTAATGGCATTTGTGAGAATTGAACATGTTAGTAGCTTTTCAGCATGACTGTGGCGTTGCCGAATAGTTAAAGTCCTGCCGAGAGCAATGGAGTTGTGGAGCGGCTACGCATTCAAGGTGGTAGATACTCAGCATTACCGCGACATTGTCGACTGACCGGTGCTGGTGTAGCCAAGTAATGATGTTTTGTTGAATAATGATGCTGCCGAGTTGTGGGTTATATTGCCGAATAATATGAATTAATAGTTGCCCAAATGGTGCAAAGCCTAATTCTTGATGCTACAAGTCATGAAATGCAGAATTTTTGATTCAAACTCCTAACTTTGAGCCCTTGTATCTCCCTCGTTTGAAGTCCGATTGGCCTCATTATTGCAATGTTGGATTCACCATTCGGCCTAGTGTTCATTCCACGATTTCGACGCGCCATTCCGCCTCGAATTGGATGCCGTTGGACCTCCGAAAGTTGACCAAAAATAAGATTGGTCTACTCTTTTTTTTGGTGTGTGTTCTTTACGAAGGCAAGTCTTCGAAGGAATATTCATATGAAGCTGTTCAGAGTCACATTCCTCATGTTTGCGAGTGTACTGATCATCATGTAACCACAGTCTACGCATGAAAGACCTCTTAAGCTTTGTAATTTCAGTTATACTGCAAGTAATGTCTAACTGTGTTGGTTCTGGTTCAAATTCCATCCCCAAGGCCATGGAGCTACAAGTTTCTTCACTATTTTCTACCCTCTTCAGCACAAAAGACACAAGTGACACAAGACCGGGCGGAACTGAGAGCTTCACCCCTTCACCTTTTTTAACCCCCGTTCTTGTGTGTTCGACTCTTTAATGTTGTGGAGTAAGTAGTGAGCATGGCTGCGTAGTGGAAGTAACTCGGCAAACTACAGGTGTAACTCGACTCCTTGGTTGGCAGCGTTTTTATTTATTTATTTATTTATTTATCAAAGGTGCGAAGATGATGATCGGTTGATGTGCCCCAATTGGAAAGCGAAAAATTGACTAAGATGTTTTATTGGGCAATTGTTTTGCCAAATAATATTGTTAGGCGAATAAAGTTGCCGAATACTGTGGCCAATGTTGCTGCATAAAGTTGACAATGCATAAAGTTGACAAATAATGTTGTTTAGCCGAATAAAGTTGATGCACGGCCGAATAATGATCATAAACAATTTTGAATTAATAATGGTGCTGAATAATCTTGCCGAGTACAATTGATGCACTGCTGAGTAACTAGTGTCAAAACATCGGTGTTCGTTTCCTATATAATGTGATTTTTCCGAAAAGTTGGTCAGCTACACTTGGGTCGGTGATTGTGCCGATCTTCTGGTCGGCGATTTTTCTTAGCTTCGCGGTGTGTCAACATCCCTTCGGAGTTGGATTTGCTAAGAACTTGGTTAGCAATGGTTGCCAATTTATTGAAGTTGAGTTTCTTGTCCAACGTATATTTGCCCCACTGCTTTTCAATAAGATTTGTTATTCGAAAGGAATAAAATTAACTTGGGCCAAAATTGCTAAGTAGGCCGATAATAATGTGAAATGGATTTTAGGCCCCTGTTCGGTGTCGTGGCGATATCAGAATAAAGCGGAGACAAAGTAGGGTGCTTGGTGATATGCAAAGTGAGCCAGTGCGCTCAACTTTTGAATAAAATCTGCAATTGTTTTTTTTTTTGTGTGCTGAATTTGCAAATTTTTTTTTTGATGAATTTGTAAATTTTGACCGTACGGCTGGACCCGGAATGCGTCAAACAGATGGAAAAGACTATAGGATCACTGTGATCCGACTCCTGATGGCGTAATTTTAGCCAAAGTGGATCTAACGGCTCAGATCAATAGGGTGTAAAGCAACCACGAAGCAGAAGATTATTTCTTCAATGTTTGCTAGGTCGTCTTCTCCAGCGAAAGAATTCAATTTTTGGGTAAACTTTGATCGGCCCGTATGGCTTATTTTAGCTCCGATTTCGACGTGGTTTGTTGTGTTGGACTCATCTCGATGAGTACTTCACATTGGGATGATCAAAACTTGATTTCGACAACTTTGAAAATTTTAGTGTTTTTTTTAAATTTGGTTTGTTTCGCAACTACTGACGAACTGTGGTTCGTTTTTGGCTCCTCGGATTGGTGGGTTTGGACTCCTTAACGTGACACGAATCTGCTAGTATTTTTAGATGTGGGTTTTGACAAGCCGAGATGCTAATGTGATGCTGAGATAGCAGTGCCGAGCCGGATTGTATAGTTTGTAGCAGACAATATACGCGTGCCAAATTGATAATATGCAGAATTAAAAGCCGAATTGTAGAGTTGAACAACGTTGCGATATAATGTGTCGCCGAATAAATTGTTGAAGCCGAATAATGTTGATGAATTAAGAATGGTAAACGCACTTGAGCTTTGTGCTTGGCAAAAATGTAGTCGGTGGAAGAATGTGTTGTATGGGGGAATGTATTCGGCAAAAGAGCTTGGTGCATGGGGTTAGAGCTATGTATTTCGCAGCGAGAAATCGAAGCCGTTCTCGTGGCCAAAGAATAGAGCTCGGGGTTTTAGAGTTACTGGGTAGCTTTGTAGCTTTGCTGAGCAGTGTGTGATGAGTCACGGCAGTGCCGAAATGCAAATATATGGTCTAACTAACGCTTCCGTGCGGCCTCGTTGAATTGCCGAACAACTCTATTGTTCATAAACTTATGATCGGCAAGTCTGTAATGGCATTTGTGCGAATTGAACATGTCAGTAGCTTTTCAGCATGACTGTGGCATTGCCGAATAGTTAATGTCCTGCCGAGAGCAATGGAGTTGTGGAGCGGCTACGCATTCAAGGTGGTAGATACTCAGCATTACCGCGACATTGCTGACTGACCGGTGGTGGTGTAGCCAAGTAATGATGTTTCGTTGAATAATGATGCTGCCGAATTGTGGGTTATATTGCCGAATAATATGAATTAATAGTTGCCCAAATGGTGCAAAGCCTAATTCTTCATGCTACAAGTCATGAAATGCAGAATTTTTTATTCAAACTCCTAACTTTGAGCCCTTGTATCTTCCTCGTTTGAAGTCCGATTGGCCTCATTATTGTAGCGTTGGATTCACCATTCGTTCAAGTGTTCATTCCATGATTTCGACGTGCAATTCCGCCTCGAATTGGATGCCGTTGGACCTCCGAAAGTTGACCAAAAATAAGATTGGTATACTCTTTTTTTTGGTGTGTGTTCTTTACGAAGGCAAGTCTTCAAAGGAATATTCATATCAAGCTGTTCAGAGTCAGATTCCTCATGTTTGTGAGTGTACTGATCATCAAGTAACCACAGTCTACGCTTGAAAGACCTCTTAAGCTTTGTAATTTCAGTTATACTGCAACTAATGTCGAACTGTGTTGGTTCTGGTTCAAATTCCATCCCCAAGGCCATGGAGCTACAAGTTTCTTCTCTATTTTCTACCCTCTTCAGCACAAAAGATACAAGTGACATAAAACCAGGTGGAACTGAGAGCTTCACCCCTTTGCCATTTTAACACCCGTTCTTGTGTGTTCGACTCTTCAATATTGCGGAGTAAGTAGTGAGCATGGCTGTGTAGTGGAAGTAACTCGACAAACTCCAAGTGTAACTTGACTCCTTGGTTGGCATCGTTTTTATTTATTTATTTATTTATCAAAGGTGCCGGGATGATGATCGGCTGCTGTGCCCCAATTGGAAAGTGAAAAATTGACTAAGATGTTTTGTTTTGCAATTGTTTTGCGAAATAACATTGTTAGGCGAATAAAGTTGCCGAATACTGTGGCCAAAGTTGCTGCATAAAGTTGACAATGCATAAAGTTGACAAATAATGTTGTTTAGCCGAATAAAGTTGATGCACAGCCGAATAATTATCATAAATAATTTTGAATTAATAATGGTGCTGAATAATCTTGCCGAGTACAATTGATGCTCTGCCGAGTAACTAGTGTCAAAACATCGGTGTTCGTTTCCTATATAATGTGATTTTGCCGAAAAGTCAGTCAGCTACACTTAGGTCGGTGATTGTGCCGATCTTCTGGTCAGCGATTTTTCTTAGCTTCGCGGTGTGTCAACATCCCTTCAGAGTTGGATTTGCTAAGAACTTGGTTAGCAATTGTTGCCAATTTATTGAAGTTGAGTTTCTTGTCCAACGTATATTTGCCCCACTGCTTTTGAATAAGATTTGTTATTCGAAAGGAATAAAATTAACTTGGGCCAAAATTGCTAAGTACGCCGATAATAATGTGAAATGGATTCCATGCCCCTGTTTGGTGTCGTGGCGATATCGGAATAAAGCCGAGACAAAGTAGGGTGCTTGGTGATATGCAAAGTGTGCCATTGCGCTCAACTTTTGAATAAAATCTGCAATTGTTTTTTTTTTTGTGTGCTGAATTTGCAAATTTTGACCGTACGGATGGACTCAGAATGCGTCAAACAGATGGAAAAGACTATTGGATCACTGTGATCCGACTCCTGATGGCGTAATTTTAGCCAAAATGGATCTAAGGGCTCAAATCAATAGGGTGTAATGCAACCGCGAAGCACAGGATTATTTCTTCAAAGCTTGCTGGGTCGTCTTCTCCAGCAAAAGAATTAATTTTTTGGGTAAACTTTGATCGGTCCGTATGGCTTATTTTAGCTCCGATTTCGACGTGGTTTGTTGTGTTGGACTCATCTCGATGAGTACTTCACATTGGGATGATCAAAACTTGATTTCGACAAGTTTGAAAATTTTAGTTTTTTTTGAAAATTTGGTTTGTTTCGCAACTACTGAGGAACTGTGGTTCGTTTTTGGCTCCTCGGATTGGTGGGTTTGGACACCTTAACTTGATGCGAATCTGCTAGTATTTTTAGATGTGGGTTTTGACAAGCCGAGATGCTAATGTTATGCTAAGATAGTAGTGCCGAGCAGGATTGTATAGTTTGTAGCTGATAATATACGCGTGCCAAATTGATAATATGCCAAATTAAAAGCCGAATTGCAGAGTTGAACAACATTGTGATATAATGTGTCACCGAATAAATTGCTAAAGCCGAATAATGTTGATGAATTAAGAATGGTGAACGCACTTGAGCTTTGTGCTTGGCAAAAACGTAGTCGGTGGAAGAATGTGTTGTATGGGGGAATGTATCCGGCAAAAGAGCTTGGTGCATGGGGTTAGAGCTATGTATCCCCACGAGAGAAATCGAAGCCGTTCTCGTGGCCAAAGAATAGAGCTCGGGGTTTTAGAGTTACCGGGTGGTTTTGTAGCTTTGCTGACCAGTGTGCTATGAGTCGCGGCAGTGCCGAAATGCAAATATATGGTCTAAGTAACGCTGCCGTGCGGCCTCGTGGGATTGTCAAACAACTCTATTGTTCATAAACTTATGATCGGAAAGTCTGTAATGCAAATTGAACATGTTAGTAGCTATTCAGCATGACTGTGGCATTGCCGAATAGCTAATGTCCTACCGAGAGCAATGGAGTTGTGAAGCGGCTACGCATTCAAGGTGGTAGATACTCAGCATTACTGCGACATTGCCGACTGACCGGTGCTGGTGTAGCCAAGTAATGATGTTTCGTTGAATAATGATGCTGCCGAATTATGGGTTATATTGCCGAATAATATGAATTAATAGTGGCCCGAATGGTGCAAAGCCGAATTCTTCATGCTACAAGTCATGAAATGCAGAATTTTCGATTCAAACTCCCAACTTTAAGCCCTTGTATCTCCCTCGTTTGAAGTCCGATTGGCCTCATTATTGCAGCATTGGATTCACCATTCGGCCTAGTGTTCATTCCACGATTTCGACGCGCCATTTTGCCTCAAATTGGATGCCGTTGGGCCTCCAAAAGTTGACCAAAAATAAGATTGGTCTACTCTTTTTTTTGGTGTGTGTTGTTTACGAAGGCAAGTCTTCGAAGGAATATTCATATCAAGCTGTTCAGAGTCGGATTCCTCATGTTTGTGAGTGTACTGATCATCAAGTAACTACAGTCTACGCTTGAAAGACCTCTTAAGCTTTGTAATTTCAGTTATACTGCAAGTATTGTCTAACTGTGTTGGTTCTGGTTCAAATTCCATCCCCAAGGCCATGGAGCTACAAGTTTCCTCACTGTTTTCTACCCTCTTCCGCACAAAAGCTACAAGTGACAGAAAACCAGGTGGAACTGAGAGCTTCACCCCTTCACCATTTTTAACCCCCGTTCTTGTGTGTTCGACTCTTCAATGTTGCGGAGTAAGTAGTGAGCATGGCTGCGTAGTGGAAGTAACTCGGCAAACTCCAAGTGTAACTCGACTCCTTGGTTGGCAGCGTTTTTATTTATTTATTTATTATTATTATTATTATTATTATTGGCTTGCCAATTTGTGATCGGCGCCAAGAAGAGGCTAGCTTGTTATAGGTGCTAAACGGTTGTCGAGATTTTGATCGGCATCAACATAAGCCATTCATGACAACTGAAGTTGCCTCCAGATCAGACTGTTTGAATTTATATGGAAAGAAATGTATATACAAATATATATATATATATATATATGGCCAGCTGAGTACCACAATTAATTAAATAAGAATAATAATTTGTTTTTATCCTAACTCATGGTCCATTCCAGAGAGAGGAAAATGTGAAAACCCAGTCTTGGATTCTACCGAAAGCTTTAGCAAAGGTAAACGTGCACACATGTTAAGAATCGTCTTTAAGCTAAGTTTTGAGAAACAAAGAATAAATAAATAAATGGACAGACTCACGTATGAATTTAGCTAAGCAACTTTATTGAATTGCCAAAAAGATGTTTGCACGAAGAAAGGTATGAAACCCATTTTTAGAGAGAGAAAACAACAACTAACTTCATCTTGTTTTGACAACCTTTCTAAGTAATATTAATATTCAACAAGGGTTTGATCAAATCTGTGAGCATAAATAGATACGTACATAGACTTGTGTATATATATATATATACCTGAACTTTAGAAGAAAACATAATCAGAATGAAAGAAGCCAAAAACCCAGCTATGGGTCTCCTTTTTTAGAAAGAGAACGGTTAACCTTAGTGCTCACATGTCCGAGTACCTTGAGTGTCGTATTGATTCTTCTCTTCACTGAATTCTTTAGCTCTTGCCCATACACGGTGCCAATTGTGAGACCATGAAATATTCTGTCACATGGATTGTAGAGATCCAACGAAGAGATGAACTTTACTCCAGTGAACCTATACAGATGAGCATGATCGGTGCCACCCAACCGGGGTTGCCGGCCGAAGACACTCCGATGCTAAATTTAGTCCTTTGATTGAAAGAAATAGAGCTGTGGAAATCAAGAGTGTTGGTGTGTAGTGTAGGGGAGAGAGTACAAACCCTTTCTTCTGGGATGCCCGTCCTTTATATAGATGGGGGGGGTGTGATATTTGTTTGGGCTGGACCCAGTGTAGGCCTTGTTTGGGTTAGCCCCAATAAGTTGATATATATTTATTTTATGGCTCCCACAATATGAGATCACTTTTTCAAGTGATACATATTCAAAATACGCTTTCAAAACAAACATGAAATCAAATGTTCTAATTTTTGCAAATTAGTCTACACTTGTGTGCAACACATAGTAAAATAGTCTATTAATCGAAACAAGAGCATATAATGTAGATGAAAATCATATCATGATTAGTAGAGGCCAATCTTTATCGAGTGAGTGGGGTGCTCAATTCATGACCTTCTCCTCTCGTACCTAAGTTCCCGACCGGAGACACTTTGGTGATGACGGATAAGTGGCCTTTGGCACGAGTCTTAGGTTTCCTAAATTTCCGAAAAATATTTAGGTGGCGACTCTATAATTTGGCAAAGTAATCCATTTTTGACACTTTGATTCAAAATCGATTTTCTAAAAGATTTATTGGATTTGGACTCTTTTGTGTTTATCTATTTCACATTGCACTTGTGGAATCAAATTCAGAACTGCGGGAGTTCAAACTGTACGGCTGATCGTATCTGAAAGGAGCATGAAAAGTCAAGCTACCGTTTCTGGCGACTCTACTGGGGAAAGTATAGAACTTGACTTGAACTTCAAGGCATGAAATTTTATCTACACTTATATGCTCTTTGCAATGTATTGCATTTGCATTGGTGAGCTTAAGACACTGTGTTTGCCAACTGCTATTTCAGGACGGTTTGCCGGAGGCTGGCCCAAAAGCTTGCCAAAAGGCTGACCAGTTGTGGGCTCTGCCATGTTGGGAACACAACCCTTAGATCTGGACTACCAATGTACCGTTTGATCCTCCCTTCACTTCTCGATGTTAGGTTTGAGAGGTATATTAAGTAGTCTTGCTGAGGTACTCCTTTGACCATTTGGCCTAATTGCATATAAAAAAGCCATAGAGACTGTTTCAAACTAGGACGTGATGCTCATTCGAATGCAAGATTGCGTGAAACTTAGTTCCTGACGAAACTAGGATAGGGTAACCCTCCACCCCTCATAGGGTTGTTTTGGCTCTCTTTAACTGGTATGTGCTTTACATGAAACTTTACAGGAATGTGCATATCAGTTGCACAGTTGGTATCCGTTTTGGGACAAAATTCAGTGTGGAGTATAAGTCCTACAGCTTTGATCATGTTTGTGTTGATAAAACATCTTAGCTGAGGTACTGTGTAGTTTCAGATTGCTGTTCTTTGGCTTTATTTCTTTTTGCTAGGTAGTTTAAAGCCATAGCTTCAGAGGTTCGGATATCCCCCAAGTACTCTGGACCCGGGTTGGAAGACTTTGCAAAGTCGGGGATCATGTTCAGGGACAGCCCGTATTTGCTTCACTATCACCGGTTACAAGGCGAAAGAGGGTTAGGAAGAATTTACCTGTTCAGTTTTTATGGCAATCACCACTCAGCTCACCTGTGCTTAGTCCAGTTCAGAAACAGTTGTCTACGTCCAGTCCAACTCAAGATTGATCATCTGTTCAAATGACACAATATCCCCTAGCCAATATAGAGGAACTGATAATCCAGCTACAACAAACAGTGGAAGCATTACAGCATGACGCAACCCGTCAGGCCGAGGTTGCGGCTCACCAGGCCGAGGTCATAAGTAGGCTCCAGGAACAGCAACCGTAGCCGACTGCGGCCTCTGCATCCCATGTACCCACCACGGCTATTCCTGTGCGTGGCGTCACTGGTAACATTGCCACTGCTCAGGATCCACAAAACCATGGTAATTCGATTTTTTTGGTCCAAGCAGAACCAATCCCAGCACAAGCTTCTAAAGCCCCGATTTATCAAACCGAAGCCTCGTTCGAGTTCGAGGTTGATCCCACTACACTCAAGGTCAATAAACTAGAGAAGCTGTTTAAGAGAGCACAAGAGGTCAATTCCATTCTAGACATAGAGGGTGGATATACTGAGTCAGCAATTACATTACCTGAGCGATTTAAGATGCCGCAAATCGATCATTTTGATGGATCTGAGGATCCAATGGTTCATCTACGGCTATTTTCGGACATCTTACAGCCAATGGGTTTGACTAGGCTACGGAAGCTATCCCTTTTTGATCGGATTATGTCAGGCATAGCGGCCATTTGGTACGCCAAGCTGGAAGATTCAGTAAAACCAGATTGGGACGAATTAGTCGAGTCCTTCATGACTCAGTACTCTTATAACAGTCAAATCGAGATCACAACCCGCGATCTCGAGCCCACGCACCAAGAGCCAAAAGAAGGATTCTCTAAGTTTGTAACAAGATGGAGGGCTAAAGCCTCGATGATGACTACTTGACCTTCAAAAAAGGATCAGATAAGGATGGTTGTCTGGAATCTGCATGGCAAGTTGCTGCAGAAGATGATTGTTTTACCTCTATTTACGTTCATAGAGCTCCATGAAATGGGGGTGCAAATTGAGGACACTATGAAACAGGGACTGATTACTAAGTCGAAGGAACCGGCCAAGAGGCCATTTGTTCGCAATTCCAATGCTGCTAGTGGTAGCACAACTGCGAGGCCATCGGATGTAAGTGTTGTTACCGCAACCAAGACTGCCGACCCCTTCACCAACACACGCTCACAAACATTATCCAACCCTACCCGACCTCAGAGGACTTTTAACCAACTGTACATGACTCTGTCCCAAGCCATGAAGGTGCTAGTCAAAAAAGGGCACCTCAAACTCTTAGAACCTCGCCCACTACCTAACCCCCTTCCATCTAAACACAACCCCGCAAAGTACTATGCTTTTCACCAGCAGTATGGTAATGATATCGACCGATGCTTCTGATTGCATCATGAGATTCATGATCTTATTGACATCAAGTGATGGCCCCACCTCAGAAACCGAATGCAACCACAAATCCACTCCCGACCCATAATCAAGTCCCCCTACCTCAAAATCTTAACCTGATCCATACACTGGCAACCTCTTTTGACCCCAGCGTATATATTACTCCCTCCCACCTACCAAAATTGACGTTGTTCATTCCTAAAAGCATAGATCTATGTATGATGGACACGCTTAAACCTCAACCGAAGCCTGTGGTGATAACACTTGCATTGGAAGGGAAGTTGACCTCGAAGGAAGGTACTACTCTGTTGGCGAAGTGTCCTGAGGACTTATCTGAGAAGGTGTATGACCCAAGTTGCTATATTGTGTTAACCAGTCAAACTAAGCCCTAAGTAGTGCTGCCAGTTTCGGTAGACCTCAATGTGGTTAGGGAGGATGGCTCGAGCCAAGGGTTGGATAATCTTGTGGACCTCGAAAAAGATTTGGGCAACCTGCAGTTCTTTGATGAGCATGATCAGGGAGATGTACAGATTGGGTGGTTCGACCTGAATCAATCAACTGATAACACCGTATGGCTGAGTGATGAGCCAAACATGGAAGAAAAAACTAGGATGAAACTAGAGAGGAAGGAAACAAAGGTAATTGTAGCAGTTGGGAAAGGAAAATTGCCGTAGGGCACATGTAAGGGAAACCCAACCCAAGAAGTGGGTGTCGTGAATACTACAGATGCTGAACAGGAAGCCGCGCTGAGGCAGTTTGAAAGAGAAAGAGTCGAGGACATCTAGAAAACTGCAAAAATGTGTCGTCCCAAGGAGGACACTTGTACCGTAAAGATGATCGGGGTGGAGCCGGACAGCTGATTGTCAATAGCTGATGGTGAGTGGTGGGATGACAATGATTTGTGTCTGGCCCATACTGACGAAGATTGGTAAGACTACATCCCGGATAATACGTGGTATGCAGAGGAGATAGACCATCTTACCTGAAGTGGACGGTATTTTAAGCCACCGCACCTGGATCAAGCAGAGACATCTGGAAAAGATAAGGAGACCGAGAAATAGAAAGAGAAGCAGTTAAGAAGAGTTGGTGCTAAAGCAGCTCAAGAAGATCCAAGCTGATATCTCTAATTAGGGGCTCCTTATGGCCTCATGGGTGTATCGGCAGGTAGTATTGTCGGCAATGGACAAGGCCAAACTGTCCATTGATACTACTCCCGCCAGAAGGCTCAACTCACAACAAGCTGTTATACATATCTGTGGAAGGTAGGAAAAAGTGGGTACCAGTGGTGTTGGTGGATATCAGTTCCGCCATTAATGTTTGTCCGTCCCGTACTGCCTATGATAATACAGGTTATACGAGCATATGATAATACAAGCAGAGAGGTCATGGGCACAGTGAAAGTGCAAGTCTAGGTTGGCCTGTCAGAGCAAGAGATCGAATTTCATGTCTTGGATGTACCGGCTACCTTTAACCTGTTGTCAGAGAGGCCTTGGTTGTATCATATGAAGGTTGTCTCCTCTACCCTCCATCAGATATTGAAGTATCCTCACAAAGGAACAGTGGCCACTATTTTTGGGAACTTATCCATCCACCCACCACCAGAGGTAACAACGCCAATACTAGAGATCAACCAGGGCGATGAAGATATATTCCTCTCGAGATTCACTCTGGCGGAAGCCGGAGTAGTGCAAACCATTCTGACTGCAGACGAAGGCATATACGTCAGTGCCCAGTCCATATACTTCATGAAGAAACTGTGGCATGTTCCAGGAATGGGACTTGGAAGAAGTGGGCGGAAAAGTGTTATGACATCTGTAACGACCCCAAAATTCGTATTAGAGATTACCTTTACGGCCTTATGGGTTAATGCAATTTGATTTATTGATATGTGTTCAAATTGAGGAATTATTTGTTGAGCCACGACTGTAAAATTGAAATTACCGACCTTTACGGGTTCAGAAATCACAATTGAGGACTTGGATGTGTTAATGAAAATTTTTAGAACTATTTGGGAAACATAATTGGAAATCTAATTTGTCTGATTTGTTAATGTGCGTTTGGGTGGTTAACTTTGTACTGCAAATTGAAGGCCTTAGAGGCTTCAGAAACCAGAATAGGGGACATATTTATGGTCATCATAATTTTTAGAGTCATTTGGAAAGTTTAATTGAAATTTAATTTTTCGCGATTTGTAAGGGCGTGTTTGGCCCTCCTTATTTGTGATAAAGCTTATCTAATTAAATATATTGGTGTGTATGAGTTATATAAGTGGTGAACTCATACTTTTGTAGTCAAAAAACAAAATATCTAAAGAGAGAGAGAGGAAACCGTGAAAGAGAGAGAGAGGGAAGAGTGTCAATTTTCCCAACATCCATGGAGGCTTTGAAGATGATGGAAGAGAATTGAAGGAAAGAAAGAAGATCACCCATGGGACTTGGAGGAATTGAAGAGAGCTAAGAGGTAGACAAAGATTGAGTTAGGTATGAAAATCTATCTTGAAATCTTGTGTTTAAAGTATCAATTTGGTAAAATCATAGAGATCTTGGAAGATTTAAACCCATTTGGGGTTAAGGTTTATCTATGTATTTACTTGAGCTAATTTGAGGAATTAGAAATTGAGTTCTTTAATTTTGTTTATGAGTGGAGCTCAAGCTCATGGATATCATGAAATAAACTTTAGATTATGCAAGAATCATGTGAATTTGTGGGTTGTGGGTTGTGTTTTTAAGAACCTTGAAGATCATGAAAGATTAAGCATTAATCTTGAACTTTGAGACAAAGATTGAATTGTTTGAAATGAAATTACACTTGGTTGATGTTAGTTTATCATGTTATAGGGCAATTCTACATGTTTTTGAGTGATTTATGTTAAGAACCAAGCTTAAAAATGGAAAAACCAAGTGTTGGAGCAAAAAGAGCCATTTTCGGACTGCACACTGCCCAGAGCCGCACGTGCGGCCCTGTTTCCCGCACGTGCGGGAGACAGCTTTGTCCAGCCATCTTTGAATGAGCATATCTTTTGCCTCGGGGCTCCGTTTTGAGTGATTCTTGAGCCTAAAATCAATCCCCGGAAGTCTAGTTTCCAATGGAAGTGGTCTCACTCCCAAATTCTAAATACAAAAATAGTTATGCCCAAATTAGTGACGACTGTTCACTTTCTGTCAACTAATTTTATACCATTTCTTCACCTAAACCATTTTCCATTGATTTCTCCTGTTTCTGTGACATGAAGTATAACTTATTAAGGAATAATGAGCTTGGTACCACCATGGCTAATTGATTGAATGATCAAAGAGAATAAGTAAATGATCGAGTATAATCTCATATTATGTGTTGTGCGCTATACTTGTAGGTCGAGACGAGGACATCGTCCTATTACTACCGGGAGCTGATCACTGTGAGTAGTAGTTCAAAAATGTATATTTTATCTACTGTTGACAATTATTGTCACTAATGCTCTGTTCCTTGTAAGTGTTATACGAACATTTATGACAATTGGAAAGCAATGTGAACTTATATGAACGCTAAAAGCTTCGCATACGTTGGTATGATTTTGGAATCCTTATGTTCTGTTAATGACGAATATTAGCCACTTGTTATTTATTAGCATGCTATGTTATTTCTTAAAGAATAAGTGGAACCTATGTTCATCCTTGAAGAATGATATTTGTGTGAATCTAAGATTATGTTACGAAGGAACCCAAGATCGGTTAGAATCTATAATATGAATTATTCTATTTTGTTAAGCGCATGATAATGATATGATATAACAAGAAATGCTCTGTTTTCTATTAACTTAATGAATGATTATTCATATATGTAAAAGTATTCACATCATCTTTAGCACAAGGCCCTTACCCAGGGGTAATAATACCGTGTTTCAAATAATTAAGTTACAAGTTTACGTATGTTCTAAGTTTAAGTCTGTTATAAGTTTACGTATGCTATAAGTCAAGAATGTTACAAACTCAAGAATGTTACAAGTTTATATATGCGACAAGTTCAAATATGTACAAGTTTAAGTAAGGTTACAAGTACAAGTATATACAAGTTTAAATGTGTTACAAGTTTTCAAGTTTAAGTATGTTATAAGTTCATGTATGTTACAAGTCCAAGTATGTTATAAGTCCATGTATGTTATGAATTCAAGTATGTTACAAGTTTAAGTACGTTACAAGCTCAAGTATGTTACAAGTTTAAGTACGATACAAGCTTAAGTATGTTACAAGCTACGTTACATGCTTACATATGTACAAGTTCAAGTGTACTATAAGTTCACAATGTTGAGGAATTTCTTTATGGAACTAACAAGGATGCTTTTTATTGATTTGCCAGCGCTATTAAAAGGCTAAGTATAAGTAAGTATGAATTCTGATTTCTGTTAATGATTCAAGCATAATGCATATGTATGAATTTATTTCCGTTTATAGTATGACATTTATGTATGGTTTGGTCTGTAAGACCTGCTAATTATTGGTATGGAACAAAGTGCTACTTGGAACTAAGTGCTACATTGTGAGCCACCGCTAGAGTCCATGTGAGACACCTCTTGAGTCCATACATATGTGAAAATTATGAGGCTGAAAGCCATTCTGTGAAAGTTATGAGGCTCATGGCCATCTGTATAAGTTGTTATGAAATGAAACAAAGTGCTACACGGAACTAAGTGCTACGATGTGAGTCACCTCTAGAATCCGTTGTGAGACACCTCTTGGGTTCATATAGATATATATATGTTTCAAGGGCTTTAATGCCAATATGTTTTAAGGGCTTAATGCCATTCTGATAAGGGCTGTAATGCCAAACTGATAAGGGCTTATGCCATTCTAATATGAAACAAAGTGCTACACGGAACTAAGTGCTACAATGTGAGTCACCTCTAGAATCCGTGTGAGACACCTCTTGAGTTCATATATCTATATATTCAAGGGCGGTAATGCCATTCCGATAAGGGCTTTATGCCATTCTGACAAGGGCTTCATGCCATATGTACAAGGGCTATATGCCACCATGTTTAAGGGCTCCATGCCATATGTTTAAGGGCTATATGCCATCATGTTTAAAAGTTTAATGTTAATGTGTTCAAGGGTTGTAAGCCACTATGTCTCACGATTGGGCCTAAGGCCATTTTGAAATGAAAACAAGAACAGATTAGCTGCGTGATCTTTGTATTTAAGTATGCGTTGCTAGATGTTATGTGAAAATCGAGCATTTAAGTACTATTACCCACTGAGTTTGCCTCACTTTATGTTATGTCTGTTTCTGTAGGTAAACAACCAAGTGGTTAATCCTGAGCCATGCTGCTCGTTCATTTTGTCAACCTTTGAGTGCCCAGACTCTAGGTGAAGCCACTCATATTTTTGTGAAGTCTTGACAAACTTTTGGCGCTACGCTTTACTTATTGGCCTAAGGTTGAAATGTGTATAATAGTTTCTTCCGAAATGTTTTTGATGTATGCCCAATTATAGAGCTGGGCTTGTATATATGTGCGTATATATCCGATATTCTGGTGTATGTTTTAGATTTTATTTGTCTGTTTAAAGTTTGGGATCCTGGCATGATAGTAGTAGCTCAATGGAGTTTGTTTCTATTGTCAAATTTTGATATTTAATGCTTCCGTTCAGGCCCCATATGTTATATATAACAGGTTAAGTGTCCGTTTCTGAAGTGGTCATGCCCAAACTTCTAGGGGCGGGTTTGGGGTCTGACAACATCAGCCGAGGTGCCATACAACCCTCATGCCATTGGACTGGGCTATGTACCGACCAGAGAAGACTGGATCAAAAAGGGGAAAGAAATAAAAGGTAGAGCCAAGGCCAAGCAAGCCGGAAAATGCTATGAACTCATCCGCAGACCAATCCGAGGGACACTAAATGGCCGTTTTGTTCGGGAGGGAGAGGATTTTCCTTTTTGTGGCTTTCCTGGGCCCTGGATAAATTCCTCGAAACAGCGTGTCCTAGGGTTTGAGATTTTCTTTGACCATCAATTGTAGGAGAATGATGAAGAAAGGGATGAAGCAAGCATCAAAGCTAACCAGAGCATGAAGATGACTCAAACAACAACGAAGTTGAAGTAGGGGCAGCACTTGCTCGTCTCCTGACAGATCCTACGGCTGACCTGGAGAACTTGGGGGATAACTTTAGTGTTTCCATGATTGGGGAAGAATTGGGAGTGGACCCAATAGCTAGAATTTTGGATGCATCAAAGGCACCACATCTTACTTGGTAACTGAAGAAAGGCTACCTTTCCAGTTCTGAATCAATTGATGAGCCACAATCTGATTCCACTAAGTCTGTGGAGTCGGGATCAGATTCAAGTTCTTCTATGTTTGAGTCTGGTATTTCTAGGGGTGGTAACCTGGATACCAAAGTCCTGTCTAGGTCTTCATTCTTCTTTTGTTTTGAGTTTATAACCGAAGATCTGGAGCTTTTGAATAAGAACTCAGCAGATTCTATGTACTTCTCTGTGCCACTTATTCATTGCATTGACCAAGATTTTCAAAATTTTAGCGAAAACGAAGAGGAAGAAATTTCTCTGGCTTTGAAAAACTTGATTAATTGAGAGGAGGAGAGGTCTGTTAAGCCCTGTGTTGATGAAATCATTGCCATTAATGTGGGTACTAAAAAGGATCCACGCAGTCTTCTGAGAAACGCGAGCGTTTAATCGCTTTATTAAAAGATTTCAAAGATGTTTTCGCGTGGTCCTATGAAGACATGCCTGGAATCGATCCTAAGATTGTGCAGCACCAGATCCCGTTTGACCTTGAGGCCCGACCAGTCAAGTAGAAACTACGTAGAATTCGCCCGGATTAGGCACTGAAAATTAAGGAAGAGGTCACGGAGAAAATTTATGCAAGATTCTTGTTAGTATCCGAGTATCTGACCTGGTTGGCCAATATCGTTCCAATGCCGAAGAAGGATGGCAGAATCCGGGTTTGTGTTGATTTTTAGGATTTGAATAGAGCCAGTCCGAAGGATGACTTTCCTCTGCCGCATATTGATGAGTTGGTAGACTTCATTGCGGGCCATGCATTGCTATCATTTATAGATGAGTTTTTGAGTAAAACCAGATTCTGATGGCACCCGAAGATAGAGAAAAGACTGCTTTCACTACTCCATGGGGCACTTACGTTTGGGTTGAAGAATGACAGGGGTACCTACCAGAGGGCTGCAACCTGCCCACTACGAGTCCTAGCCCGCTATAGCTAGTTTTATGATCACTTCTCCGAGTCACAGCCTGTTACTCCAAATGAGGTCGCACAGTACACCTGCAGCTTCTTTATGTATCTCCTTAATACTACCCTGTTTACGAACAGGGAAAATACCGTGGGGTTATATCTTCTAGGGGCATTGGTGCACCTACCCCAGGTGACAGAGTATGATTGGGGTGGTGTCGGCCTAACACCTTATAGTATTATATCTTCTAGGTGGATTCACTTGGCGGCTACTGGAGGGTTTGGGAGGTATGCCTCACACTTATCTTTTCTATGCATTATGTTCATTCTGCCTTTTCCGCTTATCTTGGCTTTGCATTTCATTTTCTGCTCATTTACTTCATCCATCTTTTCCTGTTTGTGGCTCTAGATTTACACCTACTTCACCTCTCTGCCTCCGATCCCGGTGAGGCCGATCGAGTTGTCAGTACCCCACTCCTGGTACTACATCTCCCGATTTGAGCGCCACGGTCACGTAGATCGAGACTTCCCCTACCTTTTTTGTTTCTTTGACACGATCATTGTGGATCAGGTAACAAAATATCAGGTAACAAAATATCAACATTTACTTTTTATATACTGTAAGCAAATTGCATTGTTTCCCACACTATATGGTTATTTTTATATTGTTGCTTCTATACTGCAGGACGTCCGTTTCCACAGGTTGACTGGCATCCTTAGGCGGGCATTCCCTAGGTGTTGAGGACAACCTATGTTGCTGCATGGCATGCCTCCACCATGCGGATTCTATTCAAGGGTCCCTTCAGCCGGGCTTACTACCTAGGAGAGAGGTTCATCCGCCAGTCACGGGGCGTCGATGCCCCCGACATTCCACATCCTCCTGCTCCAGTCATGAGGGTAGTTGATGAACTGCAGGACAGTCCTCAGATCGACCTCCTGATGTTGGGCAAGGATGGAAATCGACATCACGAGCCCGGCGACTTCACCACCTTCTTACATACTAGGGTGATGATGCCTCTTACTCCGGGCGTGGTTCGCACAGTTTCAAAGGTTGCTGCTGCTGCTGGTGATGCCCTTGCTAGAGGTGCTCCTACCGTTGCTCCTATTTCTAGATTTCCCTTGATTCCCACTGAGATCATGTACATGTGTCCAGATAGAGTGATCGAGCAGATCCTGCTTGAGCATATCGAGGAGAGGGACCCCAGACTAGCGTTCGCTCCTGGCATCGAGCAGGTACACATTTCTTTATGCTTCAACTCACTGCATTTTATCTAGTTTTGTTTTCTACCATTTCTGTTCATTCTTCTATATTAGTTCTATCTACCTTTCTTAAATTCCATTCCTTTTGTACATACCGCGGGCAAATGTTGATGACCTCCTTTGGACGATCGACCGACTACTCCTTATGGTACAGAGGAGGCAGACCGCCTTAGTCACTAATGGGATTGAGGTACATTTTGACTGTAGTTCATTGTTGTTGCCATACTATTTATACTCCAGTTAATCCAAACTGATACCTATATTCTTTTCAGCATGAGCTGACTCTAGCAGTGCTTGCAGGACCTCCTCCAACTAGTAAGCAGAGATGGGGCTCATTGAGAAGCCGAGGGGGAGTCGATCAAGAAAGAGGCCGAGCGAGGTAGTGCCCACCTTTTGAGGAGTCTTTTAATGGGTCTACAACCCCTAAGGACGAGAGAGAGAAGGTTGACTTGCAATCTTGTAGCCCCAGCAACGACAATGATTCATCTCCTCCGCAGCCGAGGAGAAAGAGGGCGAGGATGGGTTACTGATGAGGACGATGATTTTATTATTTTTTTTGCTTTGTAGTTAAAGAATAGCTTCAGGTAGACCTTTTTGTTTTTATTTTGAAGGATTTTCTTTTATTTTGTTGCCCTGTAAAACAATGATCAGAGTTAGACCCGATAGTTTTAAAAATAAGTTTTTTGACTGATCTCCTTGCACAATGTGATGAATGACGTAACCTTTGCATGATAACTTCATATTAGACTTGAAACAACGAATATCTCTCCTGCATTCATTATTAAATCAGATAACAACCCACTACTGGACACGATGTAAAATACAACTCGATAACAGAAAAACAAAATGGAAACAACTTGAAAATACTAAAAAAACACTAGGTACAAAGAATACAAGACTTAAAACACAACTGTGGTACGCCAAGGCAACGGTCAGCTTTTCTTGCAACTACACTGATCTGAGCCATCATTTAGACCCAACCGGGCCTAAATATGCATGGCCAGGATTCACTAAGGCATGGCTAGGCCTCAGGGGCTGAATAAGTGTCTGAGTATTCGATCGCATATACATGAGAAATTGTAAGTATAAACCATAATTACATATCTTCCATCATGCAAGCGGGTCCGCATATGTGTCGTAGTGTTCGAACCCTAATGCATGACAAATTGTAAGAAAACAACATAATCACATATCTGCCATCATGCAAGAGGGTCCGAATAAGTGTCTGAGTATTCGAACCCTAATGCATGAGAAATTGTAAGTAAACGCCATAATTACATATTTGCCATAATGGCAGAGGGTCCGAATAAGTGTCTGAGTATTCGAACCCTAATGTACGAGAAATTGTAAATAACACCATAATTGCATATCTGCCATAATGCAAGAGGGTCCAAATAAGTGTCCGAGTATTCGAACCCTAATGCATGAGAAATTGTAAGTAAACATCATAATTGTAAGTAAACATCATAATTACATATCAGCGATCATGCAAGAGTGTCTGAATATGTGTCGTAGTGTACGAACCCTAATGCGTGGGAAATTGTAAGAAAATACCATAATTACATATCTGCCATCATGCAAGAGGGTCCGACTAAGTGTCTGAGTATTCGAACCATAATGCATGAGAAATTGTAACTAAACGCCATAATTACATATCTACCATAATGCAAGAGGGTCCGAATAAGTGTCTGAGTATTAGAACCCTAATGCACGAGAAATTGTAAGTAAACACCATAATTACATATCTGTCATCATGCAAGAGGGTCCGAATAAGTGTCCGAGCATTCGAACCCTAATGCACGAGAAATTGTAAATAACACCATAATTACATATCTGCCATCACGCAAGAGGGTCCGAATAAGTGTCCGAGTATTTGAACCCTAATGCATGAGAAATTATAAGTAAACATCATAATTACATATCAGCGATCATGCAAGAGTGTCCCAATATGTGTCGTAGTGTACGAACCCTAATGCGTGAGAAATTGTAAGAAAACACTATAATTACATATCTGCCATCATGCAAGAGGGTCCGAATAAGTGTCCGGGTATCCGAACCCTAATGCATGAGAAATTGTAAGTAAACGCCATAATTACATATTTGTCATAATGCAAGAGGGCCCGAATAAGTGTCCGAGTATTCGAATCCTAATGCACGAGAAATTGTAAGTAAACACCATAATTACAAATTTGTCATCATGCAAGAGGGTCCGAATAAGTGTCCGAGTATTCGAACCCTAATGCACGAGAAATTGTAAATTACACCATAATTACATATCTGCCATCATGCAAGAGGGTCCGAATAAGTGTCTGAGTATTCGAACCCTAATGCATGAGAAATTATAAGTAAACATCATAGTTACATATCAGCCATCATGCAAGAGTGTCCCAATATGTGTCGTAGTGTACGAACCCTAATGCGTGAGAAATTGTAAGAAAACACCATAATTAATTATCTGCCATCATGCAAGAGGGTCCGAATAAGTGTCCGGGTATTCGAACCCTAATGCATGAGAAATTGTAAGTAAACGCCATAATTACATATTTTCCATAATGCAAGAGGGTCTGAATATGTGTCCGAGTATTCGAACCCTAATGCACGAGAAATTGTAAGTAAACACCATAATTACATTTCTACCATCATGCAAGAGGGTCCGAATACGTGTTCGAGTATTCGAATCCCAATGCATGAGAAATTGTTAGTAACACCATAATTACATATCGGTCATCATGCAAGAAGGTCCGAATAAGTGTCCGAGTATGCAAACCGTAATGCATGAGAAATTGTTAGTAAACACTATAATTACATATCTGCCATCGTGCAAGAGGGGCCAAATATGTGTACGAGTATTCGAACCCTAATGCGTAAGGAAATGTAAGTAAACACGATAATTATATAGATGCCATCATGCAAGAGGGTCCGAATAAGTGTCCGAGTATTCGAACTCTAATGCTTGAGAAATTGTAAGCAAACACCATAATTACATATTTGCATCATGCAAGAGTGTCCGAATAAGTGTCCAAGTATTCGAATGCCAATGCATTAGAAATTGTAAGTAAACACCATAATTACATATCTGCCATCATGCAAACGGGTCTGAATATGTGTCGTAGTGTTTGACCCTAATGCATGACAAATTGTAAGATAACACCATAATTACAAATCTGCCATAATGCAGAGGGTCCGAATAAGTGTCCAAGTATTAAAACCCCAATGCACGAGAAATTGAAAGTAAACACCGTAATTACATATCTGTCATCATGCAAGAGGGTCCGAATAAGTGTCCGAGTATTTGAACCCTAATACATGAGAAATTGTAAGTAAAAACTATAATTACATATCTGCCCTCATGCAAGAGGGTCCGAATAAGTGTCTGAGTGTAGACACCCCATTTTTCGATCGACCTTAAGACTCAGACGTCACCAATTGAGCGCTCGGTGATGATGCAAATTGTGCTCGTTCTTAGGTTTCAGAGTCTCGGCTGCGAGCCTTGCCTCCAGACTTCGGGGCTCTTTTGTGCTTTGCCTCGGTTTGCGAACCAGGTCCTATTTTCTCTATTTTCTCTTCCCGAAGGGAGGGAGAGGTCTCGTAGACCATCTCCCAGTGCCCGTAGGCTACGTTTCGTGGTCGTAGGCCATTTTTCCAGTTTGGAGACCAGTTTTCGGAGCCGTCAGCCGTGTGCCTCGGTTCGGGACCGCTTAACTACCTCCGTTTGCTCTGGTTCTTGGCACACACATTGTTTCCTCTCTTTTGAGGGACACTGTGGCCCGGGAGACCACCTTCGTGGTCACACGTCACCTCTAGTGCCTAACAGCCTATTTTCGGGACCCCAGGCTGTGTGTTTTAGCCCCCGAACTCTTGTTTTGCATCGGTTAGGGTTCATTTTTGGTATGGACCCTAGTTTCATTGTTAGGAAGGTGGTAGGATGGTGGGAGACCAGCAATTCTTTTGAAAATTATTTTCTCTCTCCTCCAGCCGATTTTCCTGACAGAAAGCTGGTTTTTCTCACTTTTGGACCTTAATTTCTGGTCTCCCATACCACCATTGTATTGTACTCATTTGGGAGGCCACCAATATGGGTAGGCCGACCAGCTTTTCTTCTTGACCCTTTTGAACCTTGCTAGAAAGCTGGTTTTTCTCTCTCCTGGGTCACATTCTCTGGTCTCCTACCATACAGCTGTATTCTACTCATCTGGGAGGCCACCTTTCTGGTATGGCCGACCAGCATTCCTCCTTGACCCTTTTGACCCCTGGTCGGCCGACCAGGGGAAGTGGCCGGCCGACCACCTTGGCTGGTCGGCCAGCCTGTTGCTTTTTGGCCTTCTTGAGTGCAATACAGTTGTGCCAGCTGTGTAGCACTTGACCCACTGTCCGAGATTTTAGCCCTTTGTTTGGTCTTCTTAAGGTGGTTTTGACCCCTTGGCTTAGCTTCTAGGAGAAGTTTGCCCCTTTTGTCAAGCTTCTTAAGAAAGCTTGACCCTTTTGGTTTAGCTTCCTCAAGAAGCTTGACCCTTTTTGGTCAAGCTTCTTTTAGAAGCTTTGCCCCCCTCTTGAGGCTTCTCCAAGAAGCCATAACTTTCCTCTTCAATAAGAGAGCCTTCCCCCTCATTTTGCAAGGGTTGAACAATCTTGGCTAAGGCATACACCCATTTCCCCTCCATCTCTCTACTTCAAGCCTCCAAACACCCTTGTTCTTGGTCATTTACACTACTCCTGATAGCCTACCACCTCCACCGTCCATTCCGACACCTTGGGACTAATTTGCAGTGGTTGAAGGTTCACCAACTTGGTCCAGAAGTTGCTGCATTGCTGTGCTACAAGCGTAAGTCTCCATTTTCCCTTTTCTTGCATTATTTTGCTATATACTTTATCCCTATTTGCTAGCATTTTTGTACTTCAACATAAACTGTAAAGTGTCTTATTTTGAGCCCCTCTTGAAGTTTGATTAAGGACACTTTTCTATTTGAGGTCACTTATCTCCTTGTATGGTTTATCTCTCTTTTAGGGCTTATTTTGCATTATATCTTAGCCTTACTTTCAAGCATTTTTGAGATTTTTCATGAACTAAAAAAATTCTTATTTTGAGCCCGTCTTGAAGTTTGATTAAGGGCATTTTTCTGTTTGGGATCATCTTCCTCTTTGCATGCTTCATTTCCTCATGATTAGGGCTATGCATTAGAGCATTTGCATTGGCCTTGGTTTGGCCTCTTAGCCATTGAAATACAGTGGATTTTTAGTGGCTTAGATGTGTTTTTGAGAGCTAAAATCAGAGGGGGGTGACCCCCTCTCTCCTTGTCTTGTTTGTTGGCCCTTTTGGCCTTCCAAAGCTTCCAAGCTTCATTTCAAGCATTTTTCAATGGGTTTTAGGACCCCCATAACTCATTTTCAGAGTTGATTTTGCTATGCTAAGTGTCCTTGATGCATGTGTAGAGTAACCCCTCTTGTGGCCTTTCAAAGGAACACACTATTCTTGCATGCATGGACCTCATTTCAGTGGGTTTTTGGGGTTTATTTGACATGCCATGTTACTATTTTTATCTGGTTTGGTGACCTCTCTTGTGCTTCATATACATGATGTGTAAACCATGCTTACTAGCCTAAGTTTCATGTTGTTAGCCCTTCATGTTAGCACTCTTTGGCCATGCTTTGAACTAATGTTGTGCATATTTTGGGACTGCCTTGGCTCTGTTTTTGCACTTCATGATCAAATAATGCTTGCTTTGCATGATTATAGTTCAATGCATTTGCCTAGTTTTGAGTTTTGGGGCCTCTTTCATGCATTGGGTGCCATATTTCCCTGATTCGGGACCATTGTGCATCATATTTCAGTACTGGAAATTACATGTTTGTATGCCATCTTTCATCCCTTGCCATGCTTTGGTAGAGTGGCATTTGATGCCTTAGGTTCGGTCCTTGGTATTCATGCATGTGTGCACGCATTTGGTTTGTCTCATTTTCATCTAATGGCCACTGATGTGAGTGTAGCTGAGGTCCACTCATGTTGGTGTATGTCCATCATGCATTATGTATGCCATTTTAGTCCATAGCCTTTACGTATGCTAGGTCGCATGTTAGAGCATTGTGTTGCCATGTTACATCACGTGCATTGTGTATGCCATCTTAGTGCATAGCATTGCCTATGCTAGGTTACATGTTAGTTGCATTGTGTATGCCATCTCATTTGCATTGTGTTTGGGATAGGAGTTAGCCCAAGCACGGGAAACGAGGGACGTTCCGTACTCTAAGTGACGAAACGTGTCTTAATTCCCGGTTGCCGACACTCTGGATTAACCATGATGGAGTGTAGGCCTTATTGTGTTTATGCGTGCATTCATTTCACATCGAGTCATGCAATTCAACTCCTCGGCCATCATGTATCGAGATGCGTGATTGGTGGCACGGGGATCGAGGTCTACACTCCCTTGAGCTTGTGCAAGGACGGGGAGTGTGGTCGTGCACACATTTCTTGAAAATACCTTACCATGTCTCTCTCTTGCTTTGTGTTGCAAAAAACCAGGATCTAGGGGCAGAAAGTGGTCGGGTTACCAGGTTTTCTGGCAGGCCGACCACCTTTTTTGGTATCCACCACAAAGGGTGGTCGGCAAGTGTTTCCCAAGCCAAAAGCTGATCGGCAGCCTTCTCAGGGTGGAGTTTCAGCCTCTTGGAGCTTTGTGCAAATTTCTAAAGTCAGTTGCAAACAAAGGCGAGACGAGGCATCGCGATGGAATTTCCCGACGAGGTGACTCGAGCATGCATCTTTCATCATTCGGAACAGAGCTGAGGCGGTCCATGAATTTGCATGCTAGTTCATTTGCTTTCCCAGTTAATATGTTAATTAATTAGGGTTTTGTAATATTTAATCATTCATTCGAACTGTAATCATTTATTCAGACTGCATTATTTATTCGGACCCTCCGAGCGAGGGCAATGTTGTAATAAGTGTGTGTAAGTGTGATGTATGTCTTCTAATCCCACTTCTTTCTCCCTTTTATTTACCAGCTTATGATGGTTAGATTAGGGCATGTTTCAATTAGCATACTTATGCTCGCATGTTTGCATCCATTCATCTATCTTGCATGCTCTGAGCTCAGCGCATCATACTAACTGCATCGTATTTCAATTCTAAGTTGAATACATGTTAGTTGTAGCATCTCATATGCCATTCATAGAATAGCCGTTCCTGCATGTGTTGCATTAGGCATCTCAGCATAGTTAGGATCATGCATAGATTTCTAACATAGCTTTGTTTTGGCTTGGACTACTCGGTAAGTTTTATGCTTTAGCATCCTTGCATGCGTGTGAGTGACTGCCATGATAGCATGCTTACCATGAGGCTAACTGCTTATGTGATATAACTGCCTGAATACCTGTGGGTGAAGGTTGGGTTATCTGAATTGGAATAAATGCATTAACTGTGAGTTTTAAGCCCACTAGCTAGTGGCAAAACCATCTTTTATAAGCCCAGCCGAGGGTGGCAAAATCTTCATTTTAGCCTACTTACGAGTAGCAAACCATTTTCAAAACAAACATGAAATGTTTTGTTCCAATTCAGGCAATCCAGTCTATACTTGTATGCTGTGCACATCACGTAGTAAATCTAGGCTAATAATCGGAATAAGAATGCATAATGTTTTCAAAACTAGATATCATTGTTAGTAGAGGCCGATTTTTGATCGGGCGAGCGGGGTTGCTCATGAAGTGACCTTCTCCAATCGTACCCAAGTTCCCGAGCCGAGGCAACTTTGGTGATGACGGATACGTGGCCTTCGGCACGAGTCAGGGTTTCCTAAATTTCTCCAAAATAAAATATTTAGGTGGCGACTCTGTATTTGGCAAAACAGTCCATGTTTTGCACTCTTTCAAAAAAAATATGTTTTAAAAAAAACGATTTGCCGGATTTGGACTCTTTGATGATTCATCGGTCTTGCATTGCACTCTGCGAGATTAGATACAGAGCCATGATATATTGAGTCCTGAACTGTAGTGAGCCCCAAATGAACAAAGCGGGATTACCCTCCCGGGACGTTCGGGGACGTCTACAGTTTTTTGGTGACTCTACTGGGGAGTTAGAGAACTTGACTCGAACTCATGATATCTGGTTTTGACTACATTTATGTGTTTCTTTACATTGCATTTGCATTGGTGCACCTAGGACACCGTGTTTGCCGTATGCTATTCCTGAACGGTTTGCCGGAGGCTCGCTTCGAGAAGCGTGCCATAAGGCTGACTGGTTGCGGGCTCTGCCACGACGGGAACACAAACCCCGATTTTACTGGGGCACCCTTTTTGACCATTCAACATAGTGCATATTGGAATCCATAGTGACTATTCCAAGCTAGGACAGGTTACTTACCCGATTATAGGTTGTTTGGAACCAATGCGTGCGTAGTGAAACCCTAGCTCCTGACAAAATAGGACAGGGAAACCCTACCCCAACATAGGGGTGTTTTGGCTCTCACTTGCTTGTTATGTGCTTTTAGAGTGCGTCTCTACAGGGAATGCATGTATCAATTTGCAAGTTCGGGCATCAGGCCTGCGGGCACCAATTCAGTATTTTTGGGAATCAGTTATCTGCGGGTATCAGATTCAGTTTGGGGACAGTGATTTGGGGATAATGATCAGTGTTGGAGAACAGCATTTTTAGCTTATCAACTGTGTGTTGTGATGCCCAACTGTGTGTTGTGTACTTATTTTAAGCCGTTATGCTGTCCGTTCATCTGGTTGTTTATTTCCTTATTATTGCTTTATTTATCTTTTTGCTAGGTAGTTTAGCACAATTGTTTCAGACCAAGCAGGTATTCCCCAAGCACTCTGGATGAGAGGTCGTCGACTCAATCGATCTGAGGATCTGGTCGACGGATAACCAGTGTTCCACTCTCTACCCCCAGTTATCAGACGGAGATCGAGGAAACACAGTGTATCTGAGCAAAGATTGCCAGATCAGTGGACTTTGAACAGTCAGGTTGAACTTCCCGAGGTTACTCCAGAGTTAGACCTACCGGTAGTTCAGATAGACCAGGGCCATATGGCAGGAACGACAGGAGTTGAGGAAATGATGCGTCAGATGCAGGACACCATGAGAGCCATGCAGCAGGATGCTATTCGTCGAGATGAATTTGCCAAACAACAGGCCGAGATCATGGCCCAGCAGGCAAAGTTAATGCCAGGTTGCAACAACAAACTGGGGCATCTGCTTCACATCAAGCTCCTCCACTACCAGGGTTTCAGACACCCGGGGAAACACCCAATGTCCAGGAAGGTACAGACATTCCGGTAGGGCCGGCTCCGCCCGCAATTTTACCCCAGCTGTCCAAAACACCTACCAATCTACCGGACTTTCCTTTTGAGTTCGAAGTCGACCCTGCCGAGTTAAAATTGAGCAAGCTTGAGAAGTTGTTCAAGAAATCCCAAGGGATGAAGTCTATCCTGGATATTGAGGACGGGTACACAGACGTGGCTGTGACGCTGCCAGATAGGTTCAAAATGCCACAAATCGACCGCTTTGACGGATCTGGGGATCCCATGGTCCGTCTCCGGTTGTTCTCGGATGTACTACGGCCGATGGGCCTCACCAGACCACAGAAGCTTTCGTTATTCGGCCGGACCCTGTCGGGTGTGGCCGCTATCTGGTATGCAAAATTAGAAGATGATGTCAAGCGAAACTGGGATGAGATGGCTGAGGCTTTCATTGCACAGTACTCCTATAACACGCAAATGGAGATCACAACCCTTGATCTTGAGATAACAACGCAGGAGCCTAAGGAGAGCTTTTCAGAGTTTGTAGCCAGGTGGAGGGCGAAAGCCTCAATGATGGCCCTAAGGCCTATCGATAAAGATCAAATCTGGATGATTGTGCGCAATCTCCAGCCTCAACTGATGCAGAAAATGATCGTACTCCCCTTCCCTACCTTTTCAGATTTGTATGAGATGGGAGTACAGATTGAGGATGCCTTGAAGCAGGGCTTGATCGATAATGACAAAGAGCAACCTAGAAGAACCTTCAACCGCAACAACAATACAGGCCCCAGTAATGCCGCAAATGCTAGAGCTTCAGAAGTATGCATGGTCACCACCATTCCCCCTCTAAGACCCATGGCAGCTACGCCTTTCTCCGGCGCATCCGGAAGCAACACACAAACCACCAAATACCAACCTCGAGGCCAAAGGACCTTCACCCCATTATATATGCCCCTGTCCAAGGCTCTGGGGGTATTAATCAGGAAAGGGCACTTAAAGCCCCTGGAGCCGAGGCCATTGCCAAATCCACTCCCTCTCTCTCATAACCCAGCAAAATACTGCGCATATCACCAACAACACGGTCACGACACTGACCAATGTTTTAGATTGCATCACAAGATTCAGGATCTCATTGACAAGTAGGTGATTGTGCCCCCAGAAAACCCAATGTCACAACAAACCCCCTCCCGCCGCACAACAAAGCTCCACCCTCAAACGTATCAACTTTATCCAGACTGGGGACGTATCTTACGATCCTAGCATATATATCACCCCGTCCCACCTACCCAAGCAGGAGGTGCTCCTTCCTGACTGCACTAACTTGTGCATGTTGGACATCTCCAGAACCCAACCCTGACCAATGGTGGTGACTGTCGAAGACAGAACGGGGGAGATTTCAGGGGAGAATGGGATCGTTGAGTTAGAATCTGAGGAATCTAGGAGTTTTGCTGAGGAGGTATACAGTCCGAGTGACTACATCTTATCAGTAGGCCAGGTTGGGCCAAATGTGGAATTGCCAGCAGAGGCAGAGCTTTGCCTAATACAGGGAGGTGAATTTGTTCAGAGGATAGACAACTTGGAAGCTGTGGAAGGGGACTTTGCTAACCTCCAATTTTTCAATGAACAAGATCCAGAGGGCATCGCAGTCAACTGGTCCGATTTTGAGGAGCCAGCAGAGGTTACCTGGTGGCTAGATGATCAACCGGATGTTGTGGAAGAGTTCCAACTAGAACAGGGCCCGGCAGGGGCAAGAATATCAGTTGTGGCCAGAAGGGCCAGATATCAGGACGCATCACCGGAGAGCGCCGGTGCTAAGAATTTCGCTCAGGATCTAGGCATTTTGAATACAGGAATTATTGAACAGCCAACTGTAATGACGCAGTTAGAACAAGAAAGATTTGGGGATTATAAGAGAATCAGGAAAGCTAAAGCCCTCATGGGAACTAAAAGTGTTGTGTGCACAAGGACAAAGAATGCTGCGAGCATGTGGACAGAAAGTACTGTGGGTATAATTATATCGGAGCCAGACAGGTGTCTGTTGGCTGCCGATGGAATGTGGTGGGAGGACGATGATCTTTGTCTTGCCCACAAGGATGAGGATTGGGGGAGCAACCAACCAGACGATACCTGGTACATCGGCGAAGTCGATCATATGACTAGAAGCAGACGGTATTTCAAGCCCCAACATCTGGATCAGCTAGAGGCATTTGGGAAAGATAAGGAGGCGGAGAAATAGAAAGAGAAGCAACTCGAAGAAGAGGTTGTACTGAAGCAGTTGAAAAAGATACAAGTAGACATCTCCATCTGGGGACTGCTTATGGCATCACGAGTGCATCGACAAGCTGTCTTATCGGCCATGGACAAGGCCAAGCTCTCAATAGACACCACACCCGAACAGCTAGTGGGCTTAGTTTTTCCGAGAGGGGTTACCCCGATGTTGACTTTCTCTGACAAAGAATTGCCACCTGAGGGCGCGAACCATAGCAAGCCACTCTACGTCTCTGTGGAGTGCAGAAACAAGTGGATACCCGTTGTGCTCGTCGACACAGGGTCCGCCATCAATGTGTGCCCGGCAAGAACTCCATATGCAATCGGTTTAAAGACCGCGGACTTTGTGCCGACACCCTAGGTAATTCGGGCATATGATAACATAAGCTGGGAAATAATGGGGACACTGAAAATTCAGACCAAGGTTGGGCCGGGACAGCATGAGGTAGACTTTCACGTCTTAGAAGTTCCTGTGACCTTCAATCTACTTTTGGGGTGGCCGTGGTTGCACCAAGTAAAGGCAGTATCGTCCACCTTGCATCAGATGGTGAAATACCCCCATGGAAAGGGAGTAGCCATTGTTTTTGGGAATTCATTGATCCATCCACCGCCGGAGGTGTCTACACCACTCCTGGAAATTGAGCATGGTATGGAGGATGTGTTTTTATCCGGTTTCACTCCGGCTGAGGCCTGGGTCGTGTAGAACATTTTGGCTATTAATGAGGGGGTGTATATCAGTGCTCAACCAGTATACCTCATGAACATGCTTCAATACATCCCCGGGATGGGATTGGGAAAGAGCGGCCGGAAAGGCGTTGCAGCATTGGCCAAAGTGCCACATAACCCACATACCTTTGGTTTGGGTTATCTGTCCACCAAAGAGGATTGGGTGAGAAAAGGTAGGGAGATTGCCGGGAGAGCCAGAGCAAAGAAGGCAGGGAAGCCATATGAGTTAATGCACCGACCCATCCAGGGTACCCTAAACGGACGCTTTGTCCAGGAAGGGGAGGACTTTCCATTTTGTGGCTTCCCAGAGCCGTGGATAAACGAAGAGAAGCGCCGTGTGCCGGGGTTTGAGATTTTCTTTGACCTACAGTTATCTGGGGATGACATTACCGAAGAGCAGGCAGACCCATTAGTTGAGGCTGAGCAGAGCAAGAAAGTATGGTCTGAGGACGCCGAAAGTGAAATGGGGGTAGCACTGGCATGTCTACTTTCAAATCCTCCGATCGAACAGAAGTGCTTGGGGGATAACTTCTCAGTATGCGTGATCGGGAATGAAATGGCTGCGGGCCTACCAGCAAACATTTTGGATGCATCTATCGCACCCTCTCTCATTTGGCAGTATGAAGATGGATTTTTGTCAAGCAGCACCGGGTCAGGTAGTGAGCCGAAATCTGATTCCACCGAGTCTGTTGAGTCGGAATCAAGTTTTAGCTCGACTGAGTCTGAGTCTGAGTCCAGTATTCTAGAGGGGTGATAACCCGGATACAGCAGTCCTGTCCAGGTTGTCTTTTTCTTTCTCTTTTGAGTCTGTTGTAACCGAAGAATCAGACGATTTGGATGTGGTTAATGAGAATCATGTGGCTGTGGTTTCTGAGTACTTTTTTGTGCCCTTGATTTATTGCATTAACTCAGACTTTCAAAATTTTGATGAAAACGACGAGGGAGAAATTCCTCCAGTTTTGCAACGATTAATTGAACAAGAGCAGGAAAGATTTGTCAAACCCTTAATGGATGAAATCACTACTGTGAATATTGGTACTGAGGAGGACCCTCGGCTGGTCCAGATCCGGTCCACGTTGTCTTTGGAGGAACGCGAGCGCTTAGTCGCTTTATTAAAAGATTTCAAAGACATTTTCACGTGGTCCTACGAAGACATGCCTGGAATCGATCCTAAGATTGTACAGCACCGGATCCCTCTTGACCCCGAGGCCCAGCCCGTTAAACAGAAACTCAGGAGGATCCGCTCGGACTGGGCTCTCAAGATTAAGGAAGAGGTCACCAAGCAAATTGACGCAGGCTTTCTGTTGGTATCCGAATACCCAACTTGGTTGGCCAACATCGTCCCGGTACCAAAGAAGGATGGTAGGATCCAGGTATGCGTGGATTTGAGGGACTTGAATAGAGCTAGTCCGAAGGACGACTTCCCATTGCCGCATATCGATGAGTTAGTGGACTTCACAGCGGGACATGCTTTGCTTTCGTTCATAGATGGCTTTTCGGGCTAAAACCAGATAGTAATGGCACCTGAAGACCGAGAAAAGACTGCATTCACCACCCCGTGGGGGACTTATTGCTACAGGGTAATGCTATTTGGGGTGAAGAATGCTGGAGCTACATATCAACGGGCCGCGACCACGATATTGCATGACATGATCCACAAAGAGGTTGAGATGTACGTGGACAACATGATTATCAAGTCCAAGGAAAGAGAGGGCCACCACACCGCCTTGCAAAAGTTTTTTCAAAGGATCAAAGAATTCCGGTTGCGGGTGAATCCTCAAAAGTGTACGTTTGGTCTTACAGCAGGGAAAATGCGAGGGTTTCTGATTACACAGAGAGGTATCGAAGTCGACCCTTCCAAAATCAAGGCCATCTTAGAAATGCCACCACCAAGGACTGAAAAGGAGGTGCGAGGCTTTCTGGGTAAAGTGCAATTCATAAGATGGTTTATCTCAAAATTAACCTTGACTTGTGAACCACTTTTTGGCCTCCTGAAGAAAGGAAAGAAATTCCAATGGGATGGCCGATGCCAAGCTGGTTTTAAACAGATCAAGGAATACTTACAGAACCCACCCGTGTTGTCGCCGCCAGAGCTGGGGAGACCGTTGATTTTGTATCCTTCAGTGACTGAGACTGCAATGGGCTGCATGCTCGCGCAAGAATCAGAGGACAAAGTGGAAAGAGCCATCTACTATCTGAGCAAGAAGATGCTAGAGTATGAGACTCGCTACACACCATTGGAAAAGGCTTGCTTAGCTTTGGTATGGGCTACCAGGAAGCTGCGGCACTACCTGTTAGCTCACTCCGTAATGCTAGTTTCACGATTAGATCCCATCAAATATCTCTTCGAGAAACCGGCACTTACGGGTAGGCTAGCTTGTTGGTTGCTGTTGCTTTCCGAATTCGATCTGAAATATGTAACGCGCAAGTCAGTCAAGGGAAGAGCAGTAGCAGAATTCTTAGCCGATCATCCAGTGGAAGGAGGTGACGCAGTTGAGTACTTATTCCCAAATGAGGCCATTTTGCATATCGAAGACGAAACTTGGACGATGTACTTTGACGGAGCGTCAAACCACTGATAGCACCCGACAATTCCCGTATCCCTCTAGCATTCAAACTCCGATTCAAAGTCTCGAACAACGAAGCAGAATATGAGGCATGCATTGCCGGTCTAGAAGCAGCCCTGGAATTAGGGGCAAAATGGTTGGACCTCATCGGGGACTCGAATCTTGTTGTGTCTCTAGCAAAAGGAGACTGGAAAGTCAAAGAAGAAAAGATGATAATGTATCACCAAACCTTGGACCTGCTGCTTCCTCGGTTTGAGAAGCTAAACTTCACTCATCTACTAAGAGAAAACAATAGGTTCGCAGATTCACTAGCAACTCTATCTTCCATGATAGACATCCCGTTTGGAGTCCGGATGCGTCCAATCATTATCGACCAGAAATTTGTGCCGACTTACGAGTCAATTGCTGCTATAGATGAGGTTCGAGATAAGAACCCCTGGTATTACGATATTTGGAATTTCTTGGAAAAGGATGCATATCTACCAAGGGTAAATGCCAAGGATAAAAGGGCAATCAGAAGAATGGTCGTTCAGTTCATCATCTGGGGACGTAAATTGTATAAGAGAGGTCATTTGAGAATGCATAAACTGTGCGTTGAAGCTGAAGAATCGAAGCGCCTGATGGAGGCCATCCATGGAGAGCGATACGGTGCGCATATGAGCGGGGTAATGCTAGCGCAAAAGATCCTTAGACAAGGTTATTATTGGTCCACCATGGAGGAGGGTTATATCGGCTTTGTTCGGCGATGCCACAAGTGTCAGATCCATGCAAACCGCATGAAAATTCCGCCGTCGAAGCTGTACAATATGACTTCGCCATTGCCATTTTCAGTTTGGGGAATCGATGTGATCGGGGTTGTCACTCCAAAGGGGTCGAACGGTCATGAGTTCATCCTAGTCGCGATAGATTATTTCACGAAGTGGGTTGAGGCCCAATCTTATGCGGTGTTGAAGGCGTCGCACGTTGCAAAGTTTGTCAGAAATAACATCATCTGTCAATATGGGTTCCCGAACGAGGTCATTTCAGATAATGGTTCCCACTTCAAGAAGGAAGTGATTGACTTGTTGGAGAAATACAACGTGGCTTTTCATAAGTCATCCACATACCGGCCGCAAACCAATGGAGCGGTTGAGGCCGCCAACAAGAACATCAAACACATACTGCAGAAGATGGTGGAAACCTATCGGGACAGGCCAGATAAGCTGCCGTTTGCACTGTGGGGCAACCGGACTTCAATTAGATCTTCCACTGGGACGACTCCGTATTCATTAGTTTATGGGATGGAGGCCGTTCTACCTATCGAGATTGAGGTTCCGTCTTTACGAGTGTTGACCGAGTGTCAAATAGTCGAAGCAGATTGGCAGCAGAGCAAGTTTGAAGAACTCATGCTCTTTGATGAGAGAAGACTGAAAGCACTGTACCATGTTCAAAGTTATCAGCGCAGAATTGCCCGAGCTTTCAACAAGAAAGTTAAGTCCAGGAATCTAAAAGAAGGAGATTTGGTGCTCAAGGACAACCGAGCTCCCATCCACGACCCTAGAGGCAAGTTCAGACCCAATTGGACTGGTCATCATTAAGTCTATCTGGTCAGGTGGAGCTGTGGTTCTGACGGATTTAGATGGCCTAGAGTTCTCACAACCGATCAACATGGACAAGCTGAAGAAATATTACCCCTGAGAGGCTCACTAGGCCGAAAACCCGAGAGGGTGACCTAGGCAAAAGTCAGAGCACAAAAAATTTTGAAATTATAAAAACTGAGCTCGCAAGGTTGAAAACCCGCAAAGGGGGGCCTTGGCAAAAGTTAGAGCGTAAAAGGAGATTGAAAATACTCGAGTGAACCTGAGCCTGAACTGCGTAAGGCTTAATTCTCATCTTTGAGATACGTAGGCAACTTAATCCTGAAGTTTAGCCATAAACTTTTCCCTGATCAACTTTGTCCATTTGATCATCTCGGCCATCTTTGCCTATTCAGCATTCAAGAGTTCGGTTATGATCTCCGGTGCAATGCTCTTCAAACTAGGGGCAACTTTCCGTTGCTATGCAGTGTCGCAGTACTATTCAGACTAGGGGCAACTTTCCAGTTGCTGGGATCCGGGGTTATGCATCTCAGTGACAGGTTTCAGGTGTGTCCAGTTCTGATCCATATCGAAAATGGTTTTGAAAAGTTTTAATAAAAGTTGACTTTGCACAAAATTAATCTTTTTACAACTTAGACCATTTTTGGACCAAAGCGGAAAATTTTCAGTACCAACAACCTTCAATTTCATTGATTTCAATACAGAGTTCTCCTGCTCTTGCATACAAATTGAAGTTGCGTTTTATTACATTCATAAGAAAACTTGAAAGTACTAATAAGGCAACAAAATCCGGGGAATAGATAAGTCAGGTGTTCCTGCGCCCCCTCCTAGAGCTGGTCGAAGCCCTTAATGCAAAAGTGGGCCCTTCCTGTGCCTCTTTATTGAGCTAATCCAAGCACTAATCAGACAAAGTGCAACTGAAAGTGGGAGCGGGGGTCAGGAGCTCTCTAGTCCTCCATGCTGCGGCATACCAGGCAAGCTGTGTGCCTCGAACCGGGAATGCAACAGGGTATTCTATCCCCTCTGGGGGGCAAGTCTGATTATGTCCGAACTGGCGCCAGAACCGGAATGGAAAATAGAAGACACAGTGTGTCATGCCAATTAATTGAATCCCAGCTTGACGGGTCATATTGTAACTCATTGCCGGCAGATTGAGCCAAGGGCAGTGCCAAGCGATGCGGTTTGCAGACAAACCGCACATCCAGTTGTACCACCACCCCTCATCTAGGGCATCAACCAGGCGTTGTCGAAAAAAGTAGCCGTGAACTGAGTATGCTGGGCAAGGCTCCACAATCTGTAACTTGTACATCAACCACACCTGGGGAGGGATAAAAAATGAGAGAATAAAGAATAGAGAGATATATGATGAGAGAAAAGAAAGAAAAGGGTTTTGTGAGAAAAACCGAGCCCGAGGGCCGAGTGATGTGAGCAATACATATGTGAGATTGGGTGGTGTAGACGCACCCGCGTGAGGCCTTCATGCTATAGTTCGGACTCAATTTGTGTCACGGTTCTTAATCTGAACCAAAGAGTCCAAATCTGGCAAATCGTTTTGAGAAACAGATTTTTTGAAAAAGAAGTGCCAAACATGAACTGCTTTGCCAGATATAGAGTCGCCACCTAAATATTTTATTATGGGGGAATTTAGGAAACCCTGACTCGGTGCCAAAGGCCACATGTCCGTCATCACCAAAGTTGCCTCGGCTCGGGAGCTTGGGTACGATTGGGGAACGTCAGCTATGAGCACCCCCTCTCGCCCGATCCGAAGATCGGCCTCTACTAACCGTGATATCCATTTTTGAAAACGTTATGTGTTCTTATTCCGGTTATTAGCCTAGAGTTACTATGTTATGCGCACAGCAAACAAGTATAGACCAAATTGCCTAAATTGGAATAAAACATTTCATATCCGTTTGTTTGAAAAACAGTTTGAAATTTGCTACTCGTAAGTAGGCTAAAGCACGGATTTTAACGAGTTGTTCCAACTCAAACAATCTAACCTTCACCCACAGGCATTCAAGCAGTTTAATATAACATAAGCATCTAGCCACATGGTAGGCATGTTGTCATGGCAAACACTCACACTCATGCAAGATGCTAAAGCATAAAAGCTTACATCGTACTCCGTGCCAAAACAAAGAACTCGTTAGCAATCAATGCATGATCCAAGTCCATGTTTAAATGCCTAATGCAACGAATACGGAATGTCACTAGAGTAGGCTCGGCTAGTCTATAATGACATGTGAAAATGCACAAGTAGCATGTATTCAAGTTTGATTTTGAAATACTTATGCAGTTAGCATGATGCACCGAGCCCGATGCATGCAAGACTAAGGAATGATGCACGCATGCATAGCATAAGGTATGCTAAAGTAAACATGTCCTAATACTAACCATCAAAGCAGGTAAGTAAAAGGGAGAAAGAAGTGGGGGTGGGAAGACATGCACACACTCACCCACACTTATTACAAATTCGCCCTCGCTCGGAGGGACCGAAAGAATAATACAAATTAACTAACTCTCAAAATCACCTAATTAATTAACAAATTAACTAAGCTAAGAAAAACAATAAAAAAAGGGGGCCTCGAGAAGAGGGTCCAATGCACTCATGCTCGGGTCTTGCTCGGAAGTCCAGTGCCATGCACAAGCCGCCTCTATTTTCCCTGCTCTGCTTCTCTGAAGACTGCCAAAGTCTCAGAATGTACTCACTGGATGTTGGGGAATGCCACCGACTGGAGGGAATCATCATCAGCTGTGATTTGGTGTCGATCGGCCAAAAATGAATCCATCGGCCACCGATGGATTTCCGGTCGGCACTCTGTGCAGTCGATCGGCAAAAAGTTCCTACAGAATCTGTTTGACAGCAGTAGAGGACAGAGCTTTGCATGGCAATGCAATTCAAGCAATGTATGCGCCAGAGAATTTGATCGGGCTGACAGTACATCTCGCCTGCTCTCCTCCGCGCCAAACTCATTGCATTAACCTAAGTTTTTCAAAAAACAAACCTTTTTGAACACTGCGGTGATAAAAAATGAAGAGGAAGGAATTCCTCGGGTTCTGCAAAATTTTGATCATTTTGAGAGAAAGAGAGGCGTGCTTAGCCTTTTAATGAATGAAACCATGTGTAGACACCCCATTTTTGACCGACCTTAAGACTCAGACGTCACCGATTGAGCGCTTGGTGATGTTGCATAATGTGCTTGTTCAGAAGTTTCAGAGTCGCGGCCGTGAGCCCTACCTCCGGACTTCCGAACCTTCTTCTGTGCCTTGTCTTCTTCTGTGCCTTGTCTCGGTTTGTGAACCAGACTCGGTTTTCTCTGTTTCTTTTCCTGAGGGGAGGGAGAGGTCCTGTAGACCATCTCTCAATGTCCGTAGGCTACATTTGGTGGCCGTAGGCCATTTTGCCCATTTCGGAGTCCGGTTCCCGGTTTTCGGAGCCGTCAGGCCGTGTGCCTCGGTTCGGGACCGCTTAACCATCTCCTATTGCTCTGATTTTCGGCATACATCTTATTTTCTCCCTTTTGAGGGACACTGGGTTCTGAGAAACCCACTTCGTGGTCGAATACCACTTTCGGTGCTTAACAGCCAATTTTCGGGACCCCGAACTGCGTGTTTTGGTCCCCGAGCATTCGTCTTGCAACGGTTTTCGTTCATTTTTGGCAGGTATCTCTGTTTTATCACTGGAGAGGTCACTGAAGGGTGGGAGGCCAGCAATTGTTGCAACAGCCAGTTATATCTCCTCCGGAGCCTCCCGGCACCCGTTTTTCAAACTTCCGGGCTAATGTTGAACACCTTGGAGTTAATGTTGCCAACTTTCAACCACATATCTGTGATCTACACACCTGGGAGCCCCCTAAAAGTTGGTGGCCGGCCATTAAGGTTACCTGACCCTTTTGACCGCTTTCTTCCGGGCTAATGTTGAACCCCTTGGACCATTTTTCTTGAACTTTGAACCACATATCTGTGATGTACACACCTGGGAGGCCCCTAAAATTTCATGGCCGGCCAGTAATTCAAATTGACCCTTTTGAACCCCTCTTTCCGGGCTATTGTTGAACCCCTTAGACCCACTTTCTTGGAATTTTAACCACATGGTTGTGTTGTACACACATAGGGGTACCTCCCCAGTAGCTGGCCGACCAGAAAATCTCATTGAACCTTTTGACCCCTAGCCGGCCGGCTAGGGGGTGTCGCCAGCCGGCCACCTCCAACAAAAGTGATAGGCCGGCCGTGTTCCTTGCACTGTGCACTTTACAGCTGTGGGGCAATATCCCCCAGATATTATCTGTATCCGGGGGATATTGTGTGGGGGAGTTTTACTCTCCTTTTCCCCCACCTTTACACCCCTCCTTTGGCCTATATAGCAAGCAAGTCTTGTAGTGAATTGGGGTTAGAAAATTTGCTCTTCAAGTCTCCATACTCAACTCCATCTCCATAGCTCTCAATTCTTCAAAAAACCCTAAGTCCCTAACCATCATTCCTTCTACACCACCAAGCTCTACCACCACCATCTCATTTCCAGCAACAAGGAAGGATTCTTGAAGGCTAAAGAAGCTGCAAATTCACCCAAGAAGCAACAAAAGTTTGAGTCTTCAAGGGTAAGTAATACTTTTACCCTTTTTCTTGATCTATTTGCAAGCCCCACTTCCGTTTGGTTTCAAGCTCCGGCCCTAACTGAAAAGGTCCATCTTTTGAGCTCATCTTCACTTTTCATTAAGGGCTCAACCCTGTTTGAGCCCTCCATAATACACTTGCTTCATTGATCCCTTTGTATGTCATAGTTTTGCATGCTATTTTTGACCCATGAGAAATTTATTTTAGAGCATGTTGTAAACTGAAATTAGGCTTATTTTGAGCCCCTCTTCAACATTGGAGAAGGGCTCAACATTGTTTGGTATCTCCATGTGTCACTTGTAGTTATATCCCTTATTTGGCCCCATTTTTGCATAAATTGGCAGCTCTCTTTGCTTCTGTTTTTGGACCTTGGTTCGAAGTGAAAGTGGCCTTATTTTGGCCTATACTTCATGTTTCATTCACACTTTTTTTCTGTTCGGTGATTATTTTGTATACTTAATGTTATAGCACCTTTTGAGCCTCATTTTGCATCACATTTTTAGCATATTTGTATACAGATTTTGAGGCTGCCATATACTGTAAATGTTCATATTTTTGGTCCATCTTCAGTGTTGTAGAAGGAAAATTTTCAGTTTGGGTTTTGCTTATACCACTTGCTTCATTACCCCTCTTTTGGCCCCTATTCTTGCATGCTATCTTTCCCCTACCTATGATTGCTGTTTGGCCATGTTTATAACTGTGAAAGTGCATCTTTTGGGACTGTCTAGCTTCTGTCTTTGCATTGCATGTCCATATTGTGCATGTTTGGCATAGCTATAGGACATTTCGGGTGCCTAAATTCATATTTCGGGACAATTCCATGCATTTCATGTCATTTCGCTTCATTTCGGGATTGTTTTCCCCCATATTTTAGTGCTGAAATTCCATTGGCATACTTGCATATCTTTTTTTGCCATGTTACATCGCATTTTGCATTGCCTCGGTTTGCGTGCCCGTGTGCACGCATTTCAAGGCACTTCATTTTAGGCATCTCGTTTTCATTGCATTGTGTATGCCATCGCCTCGGTTTGCGTGCCCGCAC
>NW_021031318.1:119531-160799 GCF_004153795.1 Camellia sinensis | reverse complement strand
TATTGCATCGTTTGTCCGGAATAGGAGTTAGCCCGGGCCACGGGAAACGAGCGTTACATTTCGACTCCGCAGTGACGGAATGTGTCTCAATTGCCCCAGTCACCACACAACCGGATTATCCATTGATGGCAGCTAGGTTTAGTTGTAGTTTCAGTGCATTCATTCCTAATTGAGTTGGCATTTCGATTCCTCTGGCCATATTGCCTCCGTATGCGTGATTGGGGCACGAGGATCGAGGACATGCATATACTGTGCAGATACATTTGCTATGCCCCTTTCCTGCTTCTCTGTTGCAGCAAAAATCAGGAATCAGGCAACCTTTTTTTGGGACTTGGCACGCATTCAAGGACAGGCTGTAAACAGAGGCTAATTGGGGCATTCCGGTTGGATTTCCGCGCAAGACAACCCGACATGCATCATCCACAGAAAGCCAAGGCCGGCCCTGGCTTTGCACGCCAGTTTTATTTGCTTTCTTAGTTTAATTCTATTAATGAATTAGCGATTTTGTAAATATTTCGGACTGTTAATATTCTTTTCATTCGGACTGTAATATTTGGACTGTTTATATTTATTCGGACCCTCCGACTGAGGGCACAACTGTAATAAAGCGTGCTGAGCTGTGATTGTATGTCTTTCCAAACCCCACGTCTTTCTCCCTTTATTTATCCGCTTATGATGGTTAGATTAAGGGCATATTTTAATAGCATTACAGTATGACAGCATGTTTGCATCATTCATCTGTATTGCATAGCACCGGGCTCGGCGCATCATACTTAACTTACAATTGCTACTTTCAATTTCAAAGTTTTTGAATACATTGTTAGTTGTAGCATTCCATACGCCATCTCAGAATAGCCGAGCCTGCTATAGTTGCATTTTGCATGTGTTGCATTAGGCATTTCTGTATATTTAGGATCATGCATGATTTCTGATTAACTTGCTTCTTTTTTGGCTTGGAGTACTCGGTAAGTTTTTATGCTTTAGCATTCTTGCATGCGTGTGAGTGCTGCCATGAATAGCATGTTTACCATGAGGCTATGTGCTTATCTAATATAACTGCCTGAATGCCTGTGGGTGAAGGTTGGGTTATCTGAATTGGAATAAATCATCAAATGTTTTAAGGCCTACTTGCGGGTAGCAAACCATTTTCAAAAACAAAGCATGAAATGTTTCGTTCCAATTCAGGCGACCCGATCTATATTTGCATGTTGTGCACATCACATAGTAACCTAGGCTAATAAACCGGAATAAGAACTCACAATGTTTTCAAAAATTGATATCATGGTTAGTAGAGGCCGGTCTATGACCGGGCGAGCGGGGGTGCTCACGAAGTGACCTTCCCCAATCGTACCCAAGTTCCCGAGCCGAGGCAACTTTGGTGATGACGGACACGTGGCCTTTTGGCATCGAGTCAGGGTTTCCTAAATTTCCCAAAATAAAATATTTAGGTGGCGACTCTGTATCTGGCAAAGCAGTCCATGTTTGGCACTTCTTTCAAAAATCAGTTTTCCTAAAAACGATCTGCCGGATTTGGACTCTTTGGTTCAGACTTAGAACTGTGACTACGAAAAGACGAGTCCGAGCTGTAGCGAGGTCCCCCGCGGGCTTGTTACAGGTAAGCATGCAAACAAGCAAAGAATGGACTTAAGCTCGTTTGGGCAGCCCTTAAGAAAGCCCAAAACAGTGGCCATCAACCAAGGAAATGAGGCCAAATGTACATGCAAGCATACATGACAACATGGACCAACATTTAAGCACATAAAGGCAACTTTTAAGCGCACTTTAAAAAAGGCATAGCATGGACAATTAACATGCAAATGAAGCTTTGAAAATCATGCTATAGGAGGTGCCAAACCAACTAAACAAAGCAAGCATATCATGCAACCAAGCCCAACGCCTAAGGCTCACCAAAGAGGCATTGGACTACACTTATCAAGACCAAACATGGCATGATTTAAGCAACTAAAATCAGGGTTTTAGCATGTCAAAATGAACCCCAAAAACCACTTAGATGACATCTAAATGACTTACACATGGAAGCATGCACAAATGCACTTTCAAGGAGCATGAAACACAAACTCTTGAAACATCAAAGAGCCATGAAATGCAAGTATACAAGCATGCTAAGTGACTGAAATGACATGGAAAATAGTCCCAACTCACTAAATCAAAGCAAGTAATGCATGCTATACACTCACATACTTGAAGCCTACAACCTAAAATGCAAAGGGCTATGCAATGCATGCTAAAGTCGACCCAAACAACTAAGGATAGACCTTAAACATGGCAAAATAAACATGAAAGCTTCACAATGCCAAGCCTAAAGCATGCTAGAACAATGGTTTACAACCTAAGGCATGTTAAGGCAACAAAATGGCATTACAAGGCATGTATGCTAAGCAAGCATGGTGTACCAAAACCAACTTAAAACAATGCTATATCATGGCATAATAAGCATAAAAAGCAGCCGAGGCATGGTCAACACGGGCCTAAGCTAGGTGCTCCCTCAAGAGGCAAAAATGATCCTTTTCAAGGACAACAAGGAGAGGGGGTGGCCCTCTCCTTCTTGGGACCCCAAGGCACCATCCTCACCTCTGAAATCCCTCAAGATTTCAGTGGTAAGGAGGCCCAAACACCAAGGTCTCGGAGCTCACCCAAAATGGCACAAAATGGAGCCTTACAAGGCTTAAGAGGGGTTAAACAACCCGAAAGCTTGAAGCAACCTTAAACAACTATTTAGAGGGCCTAAAAATAAAATTGTTTTATGTTATACACTAAGCTCAAAAACAGATGAAAGATAGGCTAAAAAGCTATGCAAAAATGGGGTAAAAAGGGACAAAAGTCTTACCCTTGTAGACCCTCTTCACAAATGGTGGACCAGCAGTCTCCTTAGGTCCAAACCAGCTTCAAAACTCTGAAAACAATCCCTTAGAACCTGAATAGCCAAGGGAAGGTGTAATGGTAGGTGTTTGTGTGTAATACTATGAACAAACACACCTAGAACACTCAAGAGAGAGAGATATAGAGATGGAATATATATATATAAGCCCTAACCTAAAAACCAGAGCTCTCTAACCATGTTTCTCTAACCCTAATGCCAAGAGAGGAAGCCTCTTCTTATAGGCAACTCCCTCTTGTAAGGCTTCCAAAACAAGCCATCCAAAAGGGAAATCCCTCCATACACGTGTATGGAGGGGAACAGAGTGGGTTCCACCTATCACAGCTGGCACAAAATATCTACTAAAAGTAAATGAACAATGATCGGCCATCCAAAATAACCATTTTGACAAAATAAATGGCCGATCGGCAACAAAGAATGCCGACCGCCAATATATATTGCCGATGGCATAAAATCACTGGCCGGTGGCCTCGAGCCATGGCCGGTGATGTGTGGGGATGCCTCACAAGGCATTCCCTGCCCCTCCAAGGAAAAACACAAGTGTTTGGTGCAAAACCAGAAACAAAACAATCGAGTCGAGAGATCCTAAGGCAAGGCGCGCAACCGAGACCTCCGGGAACTCAAGACGAACACAAACAAGGATGATCACCGAGTGTTCAAACGATGACGTCCAAGTCTTAAGGACGGTCAAAAATGGGGTGTCTACAGGTGGGAAACATTACTTGCAATAGTGGTGGGCTCCTCGTAAGCCTAGCTGTCTCCCGGCGATGAAAAGCGTCTAAACCTATCAATGTCTCAGCCAATGTCATGGCGATGCAGCTCTTGCCCTCCTTCAAACCTTGGGCAACCTCGATCAACCGGACACTGAGTCCACCGGAGCCCGGGGCAAGCAAGAAGTGAGATAGCAAGCATAGGCAAAGCGCTTGTCGCCGATAGCCCTGCCAATGATGGTCGCCGCGGTCGCTAGCATCAAAAAACTAGTGAACCAAGCTTGGGATGTCCAGCTCCCGGTTGTGAACCAATGATTGAGCATCATGCAAAGTGAGGCCGCACATTCGTCCTAGGGCTTGGACGTGGCCAAATCGAAGTTGAGGCAAGATTTCCTCATTATGCTCAGATTCCATCAAAGCTTGGAAATCTTCAAAGGTAGGACACATCTCTTGCCTGCCAAACCTAAAGACGTGAGTTACCGGATTCCAAAACCTTGCCGCGGCATGGAGGAAAGGAAGATGCAGCAAAGTACGGCCCAGCGTGAATAGTGCATTCAAGCCGAATCCCCGGAAGTTCAACTTTTTCGAGCCGTCCAGAGAAGCAATCCAAGCTTTGAGATTTTTGGATGAGAAATGCTTCCATTTTGATGCAAAACTAAGATGACATGAAAGAACCACGAAGCTAGGACTTTTATAGAGGATAAGGCACTATTCGGGGGACACGTGTCAACAAACTGGTGGCTGCCAAGCCAAGTGGTCGGTCGACCACCTTTTCTGGTAGGCCGACCACCCCTTTGGTCTTCATTGAAAAAAACTGGTCGGCCCTGAAGAGAAGTGTGGCTTTGGTCTTGTCCTAGCTTCTGGAAGAGAGTTCCTAGCATTTCCATGCATCGGGAGTGTTGAAGGTGCAAATTTTTCTCTGTTTCGGATGCGTTCTGTCACCCAGATCGTCCGAAGTGCATTTTGTTTATCGAGTTGTCATTAAGTCTTGCTTAATGAGTTGTTGTTTTGCTTATCGAGTTGTTGTTTCGTTTGTCAAGTTGTTAAGTTTATTGAGTTATTAAGTTTTGTCGAGCCGTGGAGTTTTGTATATTGAGTTGTTACTCTTTGTTTAATCAACATTGTTGTGTCTTGCTTATCTAGTTGTAAACTTGCTAAGTATGTGTCATTTCTTAGTAAGTTGATTGTTTAGTTTGTTGTGTCGGTTCATTACCTGACTCGGCAATTTTCAGTGCACAATTCCATTCAATCTCATTTTCGTGCGAAATGACGTGATGCAATGCAAGAACATAAAATGCAACACTTTTTTTAAATAGCTGTTTCATTCCATCATGTTTCCTTTGTTACAACATTTTACAACAAGGGTACAAGTTTTACAGAAAATAAAACTGCCTAATAATGTACAATGTGCTACAACTACTAGTAAAAAAGGCAAATAAAGCAGGGAATAGCTGCATCAATGCTATCAAGCACAGGAGTAAGAGGCCCTCTTCGTTCTCTTCTGCGGAACAGCCTCTGCACCATCATCGTCATCTGAATCAGGGCTGTCATCCTCGGAACCCTCCTCGGCCTCATCTCCATTACCAGAACCGGAACCAGAGCCACCCTCTCTGTCAGCAGATGCCTCTGACTGGGGATGTGCAGGCTCCTCCTCCTCGCTGGACTCCTCATCCACAACAGGTGCTCTGCGTCTACCTCGACTGTGAGTCGAACCCCCTCTCCCAACTCCCAGGGAAGGCCTAGATGGCCCGGCCTGTGGCTCAGTATATAGCGGAGGCATCTGAAAAGAAAGAGTGCAATTCGAATACATCAGCCAAAATATGTACATCAGATGCACAGACAAGAAAGCTACATAGAGTGGATGTATGCAGATATAGTACATGAATGTGGTGTGTGTCAGATACGCTCTGCACGTACAGTCAATCAATGCAGCGAAATGATCAAGTTCAGCATGTCATCAGAAGTATGATAAAACTAAAGAGTACAGAGACACAAAGGATGGACAACTGTGCCTTCCTCCGCAAGACCATGCCCTCAAGTGAGGCCACCAATCCGAGCATCCCCTCCATGTAGTCTCTGGGTGGTTGTAGATACAAGCTCAAAGCATCAATGAATAAATGAGTGTCTAAGTATCTAAGTGATAAATGAAAAGCAGTGGAGCATACCGGTGGTGAGTCAGGATCACTGACGTATCGATGATCAGGCATAGGAGGCTCTATCGGAATCGGGTAGGAAGCCCCGTATCGCCAACTCGTCAACTCGGTCGGAATGTCTGGCAATCCGGCATGATGATAAGTCAGGGGGATAGGGGGAACCAGTGCAGCCCCACCTCTCGATATGCCGGCTCTGCTGGTCGAAGGGACATCTACAGCCCGGGGTCGACTCGATGATGGCATGCCAGCAGACCTCCTCGTGGGAGTACGGACACCCGTCAATGGGGACATCAAGTATGTATGACGGTAGGTCACGTACTCCCCCTCCTCCAAATGCAGAAGTACATCAATGCCCAACATGGTCGCCTGAACATCCTGGGGAGTAAGCCCCTCAGTGGACCGCATGTCGATCGGAGGTGTTGCGGGGACACTCTGCTTGGGTTAGCCTATAGTCTGACGCATGAAGCGTTCCCCCAGAAACCAGGCCCTACCAACATGCCCCTCAAATAAGATCCTTTACCGGGAAGCGGCCCACCCCCCAACAAGCTGAAATCGGGTGTTCCCACCCAAGGGTGCCCAGGGCTGCCATGTGATCTGCGGATAACCAATGCATGAGCCGATTAGAAATCATAAATGTACAGGATGAATCAAAGATGAAAACATGGAGAACTGAGAGTTCTGAATTACCTCTATCGGCCACACTGTGTCAAAATACTGCCACAGGTAGGGCAGAGTCTCTCGGGCCCTCGGCCAGTACTGGCCCTCGAATACAAGTGAATAAGGGATCGTGAGAGACACCGCCACCTCAAGCTCCGGGGCCAGCGTCGGAAAGTATGCGAAAACCCAGAGCTGTGGAAAACAAGGCAATAGCCATCAGAATACAGAATGCTAAGTGCAGAACTTGAATGCAGAATGTACAGAGAATGCAGAATGCTGAGAGCAGAATGCAACGTAAAAAATGTAAAGTGTCCCGTGCATGCAGTGTACAGATAACAAAAAGCAGAAATGTAAATTAAAAAGGGCAGAAAGTACCTCCCAAGCCCTCCAATAACCGCCGACTATGTTCCCCCGTCTGCGGGAGGTCCCGCTCATGTAGCAATAGAGGGTAGCCAAGCAAGCGCCACCCCAGTCATACTGACTAACCTGTGATAGGTCTACCAGGGCGCTCAGCAGATAGAGTCCGACAGTGTTCACCCTGTCGGAGAACAGAGTGGTCCCGAGGAGGAACATAAAAAAACCTCGAGTGTACTGCGCTGTCTCCTTGGGAGTCTCGGGCTCAGTCCCCCTGAAATGTGTAGAGAACCAAGTGTACCGGACCCTGCCCGATGCTCTGTCAACCGGTGGGTGAGCTCCCAATAGATAGATCCAGGCAGCCTCCTACTCGCCCATATCCTCATCATAAGGGATCGCCCAGCCTCCCATGTCTTGGCCTATCAGTATAGCGAAGTCGAACAGGGTCATAGTCATGTCCCCGGTGGCTGAGAAATGGAAGGAGTTGGTGGTGTCCACCATCCCTCTACAAGAGCTCCCATCAATGTCCTGCTCGCAGGATAGCGATATATCCCCGTGCAAAAGGGTCCGAACCCTGCCTGGTCAACCCAATCACGGACGGCCTTCGGGAGCTCTGTGTACCACTCCCTCGCAACAATGGAGCCATATCCTCTTGTGACACAGGAAGACACCTGCATTCATAATGAACACATATATTCAGTTTCAGAATAAAATTAATAAGCTGCATGCAAATGAAATGTATGAGCTGTGTACAAACCAAATCAGATACAATGCTGTGAGCTGTGTACAAATACAAGTGTGGGCTGTGTGTTCATCTCAAAGTTCGAGCTGTGTGTTCAGATTTCAAAATCAGTGGGTTGTGTGTTCATCTCAAAGTTCGAGCCGTGTGTTCAACGTCAAGTATTTGAGCTGTGTGTTCAAATTTCAAAATCAGTGGGCTGTATGTTCATCTGAAAGTTCGAGCTGTGTGTTCAACGTCGAGTGTTTAAGCCGTGTGTTCAGATTTCAAAATCAGTGGGTTGTGTGTTCATCTCAAAGTTCGAGCCGTGTGTTCAACGTCAAGTATTTGAGCTGTGTGTTCAAATTTCAAAATCAGTGGGCTGTATGTTCATCTCAAAGTTCGAGCTGTGTGTTCAACGTCGAGTGTTTAAGCTGTGTGTTCAGATTTCAAAATCAGTGGGCTGTGTGTTCATCTCAAAGTTCGAGCCGTGCGTTCAACGTCAAGTGTTTGAGCTGTGTGTTCAGATTTTAAAATCAGTGGGCTGTGTGTTCATCTCAAAGTTCGAGCCGTGTGTTCAACGTCAAGTATTTGAGCTGTGTGTTCAGATTTCGAAACCAGTGGGCTGTGTGTTCATCTCAATGTTCGAGCTGTGTGTTCAACATCAAGTGTTTGGGCTGCGTGTTCAGACTTCAGAAATTCGAAGTTTGAGCTGTGTGTTCAAGATACAAACGGAATGCTGTGTGGTAGACTAAGTGTTCTTAACAAGCTGTGTGCTAGAATGAGCAGATAAATATAGCGAAAACAGGAAATGCATAGAAAATGCATACTACATTACGAAAAACATAAAAGTGAGGTGCATACCTCCCGTGCCTGATGAGAGAGGTGGGACTCCAGCTTCCGTAATAGCAGATCCACGGGCGCTCGATCACCAAAATCAGTAAAATGGTAGAAAACGGCCCAGGGAAGGATATGCTCCCGAGGGTGATACCTCTCGGGATCGACGGGCCGAATCCTCAGGGGTAAGGACATGATGTCTGGATCACCTCCGGCACCAGAAGACCTCCTCCATTGGGGAAATGACCCGCCATTTCAAGAAATCTGCAAAAAGGAGCAAAAATGAGCAAAATGAGCCAAAATTGGAAAAAGTCAACAAAAGTCAACTCTCGGGAAATGAAAAAGTCAACAAAAGTCAACTCCCGAGAAAATGTTCCAAATACTGAGACAAACTTACCTCAAGTGGTGAAAATGGACAAAGAAGCACCGAAATCAAAATTTAATCGGTTCAAAGTGAAGAGAACTGAAAGTTTTCGCGAAACAACTTTGCGTGGGACGTTGGAAAACGCGTATAGAGTGCAGATCTGAGGGAGAAAATAGTTTAGGAAGGAGGAGAAGGTGATTTCGGATCTGATGATGTGAGCAAAAAGAGCTTTGGCCGAGTATACTTAAAGATCCAAGTGTGAAAGTACCAAATTGCCCCGGATTTGGGCTAGGTGGTCGGCCGACCACCTTTTCTGGTAGGCCGACCACCCGCTTCTACCAAACCTGGTCGGTGACCTCCAATGGCCTCCAAACCTAGTCAGTGATGCTTCCAAGGTGGTCTCCAAGGTCTCTTTGAACTCCCTGCAAATTTTGGTAGTGATCGGAGTCCCCGGCACTCGAGAAAGTACAAGGAAAGTGCACTTTTCGTCGCGAAATCCCTCCGCAGGAACTTCAACTCCAACTTCCGATGTGTGTTTCATCGTTACTTGTCAAAAGTGAGGTGCATCCTTTTTGAATATGTTGTGACCCTTTCGGGAGGTAAATCGGAGGCCGCGATTGAGTCGCCCTCGTCGAAACTCGCATTTCTTTGCTCGTTATTTTGTGTCAAATATGCATTCAAGTTTGCACTTATCCTGCATTGTTATGCACGTCACTAGCATTCTCGTGCACACCACTTGCATTGTTGTGCACGTTTCATTGATATTGTCATGCCTGCATGTTTAACTTGCGTTGTCACGCACGTTTCTTCTTACATTGCGATGCACTTTCTCATCGGCACCATGTTTGTGTGCCTTCGCTATAGCGTTAGACATATGTTGCTAACTATGTTGCGCTTGTTAAGTTTCTCTCTTTTATAGGCACGGTATTGTATGTATGGTTCATTTGAGGCTGGTGTGACCAGACGAACCGCGCAGGTATCGTATCTCCTCCGTGTGAGACGTGGCGAGAATTGAATAATTCTCCGCATTCTTAAACTGCATGAAATGCAGTTATTGCATTGCATTCTTGCTTAAAACTGTTGCATCTATTGTGAATACTTCCCTCATTACAGTTTGCTGCTTTGCATGACCATGAGTTACGTTCGGCTTGGTGCATATCATTCTGCATTTTGCCCCTGCCTGCGGGCACATCTTTTATCTCGCCTATTTGTCTAAGTCTTTGGCCTTGTCAAAAATGGGTCGTCTCTGGGTTTTGTCATTCACTCCCGTCACTTATGACTTCCGAGTTCTGTCAAAGAGGGGCAATTGTAGACACCCCATTTTTTGACCGACCTTAAGACTCAGACGTCGCCAATGAGCGCTCGGTGATGATGCATATTGTGCTCGTTCTGAGGTTTCAGAGTCTCGGCTGCGAGCCTTGCCTCCAGACTTCGGGGCTCTTTTGTGCTTTGCCTCGGTTTACGAATGAGGTCCAGTTTTCTCTGTTTTCTCTTTCTGAAGGGAGGGAGAGGTCTCATAGACCATCTCTCAGTGGCCGTAGGCTACGTTTCGTGGTCATAGGCCATTTTTTCCGTTTGGAGACCAGTTTTCAGTTTTCGGAGCCGTCAGCTGTATGCCTCGGTTCGGGACCGCTTAACTACCTCTGTTTGCTCCAGTTCTTGGCACACACCTTGTTTCCTCTCTTTTGAGGGGCACTGTGGCCCGGGAGACCACCTTCGTGGTCACACGCCACCTCCGGTGCCTAACAGCCTATTTTCGGGACCTCGGGCTGCGCATTTTGGCCCCCGAACCCTTGTTTTGAATCGGTTAGGGTTCATTTTTGGTATGGACCCTATTTTCATTGTTAGGAAGGTGGTAGGATGGTGGGAGACCAGCAATTCTTTTGAAAATTATTTTCTCTCTCCACCAGCCGGTTTTCCTAACAGAAAGCTGGTTTTTCTCACTTTTGGACCTTAATTTCTGGTCTCCCATACCACCATTGTATTGTACTCATCTGGGAGGCCACCAATATGGGTAGGCCGACTAGTTTTTCTTCCTGACCCTTTTGAACCTTGCTAGAAAGCTAGTTTTTCTCTCTCTTGGGTCACATTCTCTGGTCTCCCACCATACAGCTGTATTCTGCTCATCTGGGAGGCCACCTTTCTGGTATGGCCGACCAACATTCCTCCTTGACCCTTTTGACCCCTGGTCGGCCGTCCAGGGAAAGTGGCCGGCCGACCACCTTGGCTGGTCGGCTAGCCTTCTGCTTTTTGGCCTTCTTGAGTGCAATATGGCTGTGCCAGCTGTGTAGTACTTGACCCGCTGTCCGAGATTTTAGCCCTTTGTTTGGTCTTCTTAAGGTGGTTTTGACCCCTTGGCTTAGCTTCTAGGAGAAGTTTGCCCCTTTTGTCAAGCTTCTTGAGGAAGCTTGACCCTTTTTGGTCAAGCTTCTTTTAGAAGCTTTGCCCCCCTCTTGAGGCTTCTCCAAGAAGCCATAACTTTCCTCTTCTATAAGAGAGCCCTCCCCCTCATTTTGCAAGGGTTGAACAATCTTGGCTAAGGCATGCACCCATTTCCCCTCCATCTCTCGACTTCAAGCCTCCAAACACCCTTGTTCTTGGTCATTTACACTACACCTGATAGCCTACCACCTCCTCCATCCATTCCAGCACCTTGGGACTAATTTGCAGAGGTTGATGGTTCACCAACTTAGTCCAGAAGTTGCTGCATTGCTGTGCTACAAGGGTTAGTCTCTATTTCCCCTTTTCTTGCATTATTTTGCTATATACTTTATCCCTATTTGCTAGCATTTTTGGACTTCGACATAAACTATAAAGTGTCTTATTCTGAGCTCCTCTTGAAGTTTGATTCAGGACACTTTTCTGTTTGAGGTCATCTATCTCCTTGTATGCTTCATCTCTCTTTTAGGGCTTATTTTGCATGATATCTTAGCCTCACTTGCAAGCATTTTCGAGATTTTCCATGAACTAAAAAAAGTCTTATTTTGAGCCCCTCTTGAAGTTTTATGAAGGGAATTTTTCTTTTTGGGCTCATCTTCCCCTTTGCATGCTTCATTTCCTCATGATTAGGGCTATGCATTAGAGCATTTGCATTGGCCTTGATTTGGCCTCTTAGCCACTGAAATCCAATGGATTTTCAATAGCTTAGATGTGTTTTGAGAGCTAAAATCATAGGGGGGTGACCCCCTCTCTCCTTGTCTTGTTTGTTGGCCCTTTTGGCCTTCCAAAGGACCCCCTATTTGCATGTTCCAAGCTTCATTTCCAGAATTTTTTAGTGGGTTTTAGGACCCCCATAACTCATTTTCAGAGTTGGTTTTGCTATGTTAAGTATCCTTGATGCATGTGTAGAGTAACCCCTCTTGTGGCCTTTCAAAGGAACACACTATTCTTGCATGCATGGACCTCATTTCAGTGGGTTTTTGGGGTTTATTTGACATGCCATGTTACTGCTTTTATCTGGTTTGGTGACCGCTCTTGTGCTTCATATACATGTAGTGTAAACCATGCTTACTAGCCTAAGTAGGATGTTGTTAGCCCTTCATGTTAGCACTCTTTGGCCATGCTTTGAACTAATGTTGTGCATATTTTGGGACTGCCTTGGCTCGGTTTTGCACTTCATGATAAAATAATGCTTGCTTTGCATGATTATAGTTCAATGCAATTGCCTAGTTTTGAGTTTTGGGGCCTCTTTCATGCATTGGGTGCCATATTTCCATGATTCGGGACCATTGCGCATCATATTTCAGTGTTGGAAATTGCATGTTTGTATGCCATCTTTCATCCCTTGCCATGCTTCGGTAGAGTGGCATTTGATGCCTTAGGTTCGGTCCTTGGTATTCGTGCATGTGTGCACGCATTTCGGTTGTTTCATTTTCATCTAATGGCCACTGATGTGAGTGTGACTGAGGTCCACTCATGTTGGTGTAAGTCCATCGTGCATTGTGTATGCCATTTTAGTCCATAGCCTTTACGTATGCTAGGTCGCATGTTAGAGCATGGTGCATGCCATGTTACATCACGTGCATTGTGTATGCCATCTTAGTCCATAGCATTGCGTATGCTAGGTTACATGTTAGTCGCATTGTGTATGCCATCTCATTTGCATTATGTTTGGGATAGGAGTTAGCCCAAGCATGGGAAACGAGGGACGTTCCGTACTCTAAGTGATGAAACGTGTCTCAACTCCCAGTTGCCAACACTTCGAATTAACCATGATGGAGTCTAGGCCTTGTTGTGTTTATACGTGCATTCATTTCACATCGAGTTGTGCAATTCGACTCCTCGGCCATCATGCATCGAGATGCGTGATTAGTGGCACGTGGATCGAGGTCTACACTTCCTTGAGCTTGTGCAAGGACGGGGAGTGTGGTCGTGCACACATTTGTTGAAAATACCTTGCCATGTCTCTCTCTTGCTTTGTGTTGCAGAAAACCAGCATCCAGGGGCAAAAAGTGGTCGGCCGACCAGGTTTTCTGGCAGGCCAACCACCTTTTTTGGTATCCACCACAAAGGGTGGTCCGCAGGTGTTTCCCAAGCTAAAAGCTGGTCGGCAGCCTTCCCAGGGTGGAGTTTCAGCCTCTTGGAGCCTTGTGCAAATTTCTAAAGTCAGTTGCAAAAAAAGGCGAGACGAGGCATCGCGATGGAATTTCCCGACGAGGCGACTCGAGCATGCATCATTCATCATTCGGAACAGAGCTGAGGCGGTCCATGAATTTGCATGCTAGTTCATTTGCTTTCCCAGTTAATTTGTTAATTAGTTAGGGTTTTGTAATATTTAATCATTCATTCGAACTGTAATCATTTATTCGGACTGTATTATTTATTCGGACCCTCCGAGCGAGGGCAATGTTGTAATAAGTGTGCGTGAGTGTGATGTATGTCTTCTAACCCCACTTCTTTCTCCCTTTTATTTACCAGCTTATGATGGTTAGATTAGGGCATGTTTCAATTAGCATACTTATGCTCGCATGTTTGCATTCATTCATCTGTATTGCATGCACCAGGCTCGGCGCATCATACTAACAACATTTGTATTTCAATTCCAAATTGAATGCATGTTAGCTGTAGCATCATCATATGTCATGTTTAGAATAGCCGAGGCTATTGTAGTTGCATTCCTGAATGTGTTGCATTAGGCATCTCAGCATAGTTAGGATCATGCATAGATTTCTAACATACTTTGTTTTGGCTTGGACTACTCAGTAAGTTTTATGCGTTAGCATCCTTGCATGCGTGTGAGTGACTGCCATGATAGCATGCTTACCATGAGGCTAACTGCTTATGTGATATAATTGCCTGAATGCCTGTGGGTGAAGGTTGGGTTATCTAAATTGGAATAAATGCATTAACTGTGAGTTTTAAGCCCACCAGCTAGTGGCAAAACCATCTTTTCTAAGCCCACCCGAGGGTGGCAAAATCTGCATTTTAGCCTATTTACGAGTAGCAAACCATTTTCAAAACAAACATGAAATGTTTTGTTCCAATTCAGGCGATCCGGTCTATACTTGTATGATGTGCGCATCACGTAGTAAATCTAGGCTAATAACCAGAATAAGAACACATAATGTTTTCAAAACTATATATCATGGTTAGTAGAGGCCGATCTTTGATCGGGCGAGCGGGCGTGCTCACGAAGCGACCTTCCCCAATCGTACCCAAGTTCCCGAGCCGAGGAAACTTTGGTGATGACGGACAAGCAGTCCATGTTTGGCACTTCTTTAAAAAAAAAATCTATTTTCAAAAAAATGATTTGCCGGATTTGCACTGTTTGATGATTCATCGATCTTGCATTGCACTCTGGAAGATTAGATATAGAACCGTGACATATTGAGTCCGGAACTATAGTGAGCCCCAAATGAACAAAATGGGATTTCCCTCCCGGGATGTTTGGGGACGACTACACGGAGTATTCGAACCCTAATGCACGAGAAATTGTAAGTCACATCATAATTACATATCAGCGACCATGCAAGAGTGTCCGAATATGTGTCGTAGTGTTTGAACCCAATTACATGAGAAATTGTAAGAAAACATTATAATTACATATCTGCCATCACGCAAGAGGATCCGAATATTACGGCATGAGAAATTGTAACTAAACGCCATAATTACATATTTGCCATAATGCAAGAGGGTCCGAATAAGTGTCCAAGTATTCGAACCCAAAAGCACGAGAAATTGTAAGTAAACACCATAATTACATATCTCCCATCATGCAAGAGGGTCCGACTAAGTGTCCTGGTGTTCGAACCCTAATGCATGAGAAATTATAAGTAACACCATAATTACATATCCGCCATCATGCAAGAAGGTTCGAATAAGTGTCCTAGTATTTGAATCGTAATGCATGAGAAATTGTTAGTAAACGCCATAAATACATATCTGCCATCATGCAAGAGGGGCCAAGTAAGTATCCGAGTATTTGAACCTTAACGCATGAGAAATTGTAAGTAAACATTATAATTACAAATCTGCGATCATGCAAGAGTGTCCAAATATGTGTCGTAGTGTTCGAGCCCTAACGCCTGAGAAATTGTAAGAAAACACCATAATTACATATCTGCCGTCATGTAAGAGGGTCCGAATAAGTGTCCGAGTATTCGAACCATAATGCACTAGAAATTGTAACTAAACGACATAATTACATATCTGCCATAATGCAAGAGGGTCCGAATAAGTGCCCGAGTATTCGAAACCTAATGCATGAGACATTGTAAATAAACACCATAATTACATATCTGCCATAATGCAAGAGGGTCCGAATAAGTGTCTAAGTTTTCGAACCCTAATGCACGAGAAATTATAAGTAACACCATAATTACGTATCTACCATCATGCAAGAAGGTCTGAATAAGTGTCTGAGTATTCGAACCGTAATGCATGAGAAATTGTTAGTAAACGTCATAATTACATATCTGCCATCATGCAGGAGGGGCCGAATAAGTGTCCGAGTATTCGAACCCTAATGCATGAGAAATTTTAACTAAACGCCATAATTATATATCTACCATAATGGAAGAGGGTCCGAATAAGTATCCGAGTATTCGAATCCTAATGCACGAAAAATTATATGTAAACACCGTAATTACATATCACCCATCATGCAAGAGGGTCCGAATAAGTGTCCTGGTGTTCGAACCTTGATGTGTGAGAAATATTTAGTAACACCATAATTACATATTTGCCATCATGCAAGATGGTCCGAATAAGTGGCCGAGTATTCGAACCGTAACAGATGAGAAATTGTTAGTAAATGCCATAATTACATTTCTGCCGTCATGCAACAGGGGTTGAATAAGTGTCCGACTATTCGAACCCTAATACATGAGAAATTGTAAGTAAACACCATAATTACAAATCACCTATCATGCAAGACGGTCTGAGTAAGTGTCCTAGTGTTCGAGTCCTAATGCATGAGAAATTCAGTAAACGCCACAATTACATATCTGCCATCATGCAAGAGGTTCCGAATAAGTATCCGAGTATTTGAAACCTAATGCGTGAGAAATTGTAAGGAAATTGCATAATTACATATCTGTCATGATGCAAGAGGGTCCAAATAAACGTCCGAGTATTCGAACCCTAATGCATGAGAAATTGTAAGTAAACACCATAATTATATATATTCCATCATGAAAGAGGGTCCGAATAAGTGTCCGAGTATTCGAACCCTAATGCATGAGAAATTGTGAGTAAAAACCATAATTACATAATTGCCATCATGCAAGACAGTCCGAATAAGTGTCCGCACAATCGAACGCCAATGCATGAGAAATTGTAAGTAAACACCGTAATTACATATCTGTCATCTTGCAAGCGCGTCCGAATATCTGTCGTAGTGTTTGAACCCTAACGCATGACAAATTGCAAGAAAACACCATAATTACATATCTGCCATCATGCAGGATGGTTTAAATAACTGTCCGAGTATTCGAACCCTAATGCATGAGAAATTGTAAATAAATGACATAATTACATATCTGCCATAATGCCAGAGGGTCCGAATAAGTGTCCGAGTATTCGAGCCCTAATGCATGAGAAATTATAAATAAACGCCATAATTACATATCTGCCATAATGCCAGAGGGTTCGAATAAGGGTCCGAGTATTCGAACCCTAATGCGCGAGAAATTGTAAAAAAACACCATAATTACATATCTGCCATCATGCAAGAGGGTCTGGATAAGTGTTTGATTATTTGAATCCTAACGCATGAGAAATTGTAAGTAAAAACCGTAATTACATATCCGTTTTCATACAAGAGGGTCCGAATAAGTGTCCGAATATTCGAATCCTAATGCATGAGAAATTGTAAGTAACATCATAATCACATATCTGCGATCATGCAAGAGTGTCCGAACATAAGTCGTAGTGTTCGAACCCTAATGCGTGAGAAATTGTAAGAAAGCACCATAATTAGATATCTGCCATCATGCAAGAGGGTCCGAATAAGTGTCCGAATGTTCGAACCCTCATGCATGAGAAATTGTAACTAAACGCCATAATTACATACCTGCCATAATCCAAGATGGTCTGAATAAGTGTCCGAGTATTCGAACCGTAATGCGTGAGAAATTGTAAAGAAACACCATAATTACATATCTCGTATCATGCAAGAGGGTCCGACTAAGTGTCTTGGTGTTCGAACCTAACGCATGAGAAATTGTAAATAACACCATAATTACATATCTGCCATCATACAAGAAGGTCCGAATGAGTGTCTGAGTATTCGAACCGTAAGGCATAACGAGTTGTTAGTGAACGCCATAATTACATATCTGCCATCATGCAAAACGGGCCGAATAAGTCTCCGAGTATTCAAACCCTAATGCATGAGAAATTGTAAGTGAACACCATAACTACATATATCCCATCATGCAAGAGGGTCTGAATAAGTGTCCAGGTGTTCGAAACCCTAATGCATGAGAAATTGAGTAAACGCCACAATTACATATCAGTCATCATCCATGATGGCCCGAATAAGTGTCCAAGTATTTGAAACGTAATGCATGAGAAACTGTAAGTAAACACCATAATTACATATATGCCATCATGCAAGAGGGTCCGAATAAGTGTCCGAGTATTCGAACCGTAATGCACGAGAAATTGTAAATAACACCATAATTACATATCTGCCATCATGCAAGAGGGACCGAATAAGTGTCCGAGTATTCGAACCCTTATGCATGAGAAATTGTATGTAAACATCATAATTACGTATGAGCGATCATGCAAGAGTGTCCTAATATGTGTCGTAGTGTACGAACCCTAATGCGTGAGAAATTGTAAGAAAACACCATAATTACATATCTGTCGTCATGCAAGAGGGTCCGAATAAGTGTTCGGGTATTCGAACCGTAATGCATGAGAAATTGTAAGTGAACGCCATAATTACATATCTGCTATAACGCAAGAGGGTCCGAATAAGTGTCCGAGTATTTGAACCCTAATGTACGAGAAATTGTAAGTAAACACCATAATTACATAGCTGCCATCATGTAAGAGGGTCCGAATAAGTGTCCTTGTATTCGAACCCTAATGCATGAGATATTGTAAGTAACACCATAATTACATATCTGTTATCATGCTAGAAGGTCCGAATAAGTGTCAGAGTATTCAAACCGTAATACATGAGAAATTGTTAGTAAGCATGATAATTACATATCTGTCATCACGCAAGAGGGGCCGAATATGTGTCCGAGTATTCGAACCCTAATGCGTAAGAAATTTTAAGTAAACATGACAATTATATAGATGCTATCATGCAAGACGGTCTGAATAAGTGTCGGAATATTCAAACTCTAATGCATGTGAAATTGTAAGCAAACACCATAATTACGTATTTGCATCATGCAAGAGTGTCCAAATAAGTGTCCGAGTATTCGAACGCTAGTGCATGAGAAATTGTAAGTAAACTCCATAATTACATATCTGCCATCATCCATGCGAGTCCGAATATGTGTCGTAGTGTTCGACCCTAACGCATGACAAATTGTAAGAAAACACTATAATTACATATCTGCCACCGTGCAGGATGGTCCGAATAAGTGTCCGAGTATTCGAACCCTAATGCATGAGAAATTGTAAGTAAACGCCATAATCATATATCTGCCATAATGCCAGTGGGCGGAATAAGTGTCTGAGTTTTCGAACCCGAATGCACGAGAAATTGAATGTAAACACTGTAATTACATATCTGCCATCATGTAAAAGGGTCCGAATAAGTGTCCGAGTATTGGAACCCTAATACATGAGAAATTGTAAGTAAAAATCATAATTACATATCTGCCCTCATGCTAGAGGGTCCGAATAAGTGTCAGAGTATTCGAACCCTAATGCTCGAGAAATTGTAAGTGACATCATAATTACAAATATGCGATCAAGCAAGAGTGCCCGAATATGTGTCGTATTGTTTGAACCCTATTGCATGAGAAATTCTAAGAAAACATCATAATTACATATCTGCCATCATGCAAGAGGGTCCAAATATTACTGCATGAGAAATTGTTACAAAACGCCGTAATTACATATTTGCCATAATGTAAGATGGTCCGAATAAGTGTCCAAGTATTCGAACCCTAACACATGAGAAATTGTAAGTAAACACCATAATTACATATCTCCCATCATGCAAGAGGGTCCGACTAAGTGTCCTTGTGTTCGAACCCTAATGCATGAGAAATTGAAAGTAACACCATAATTACGTATCTGCCATCATGCAAGAAGGTCTGAACAAGTGTCCGAGTATTCGAACTGTAATGCATGAGAAATTGTTAGTAAACATCATAATTACATATCTTCCATCATGCAGGAGGGGCCGAATATGTGTCCGAGTATTCGAACCCTAATGCGTGAGAAATTGTAAGAAATCACTATAATTACATATCTCTCATCTTGTAAGTGGGTCTGAATAAGTGTCCGAGTATTCGAACCCTAATGCATGAGAAATTGTAACTAAATGCCCTAATTATATATCTGCAATAATGGAAGAGAGTCCGAATAAGTGTCCGAGTATTCGAACCCTAACGCATGAAAAATTGTATGTAAATACCATAATTACATATCACCCATCTTGCAAAAGGGTCCGAATAAGTGTCCTGGTGTTCGAACCTTGATGTGTGAGAAATTGTAAGGAACACCATAATTACATATCTGCCATCATGCAAGATGGTCCGAATAAGTGGCCGAGTATTCGAACCGTAACGGATGAGAAATTGTTAGTAAACGCCATAATTACATATCAGTCATCGTGCAAAAGGGGCCGAATAAGTATCCGAGTATTCGAACCCTAATGCATGAGAAATTGTAAGTAAACACCATAATTACATATCTCCCATCATGCAAGAGGGTCCGAGTAAGTGTCCTGATGTTCGAGCCCTAATGCAAGATAAATTCAGTAAACGCCACAGTTACATATCTGCCATCATGCAAGAGGGTCCGAATAAGTATCCAAACATTTGAAACCTAATGCGTGAGAAATTGTAAGAAAATTGTATGATTACAATTCTGTCATGATGCAAGAGGGTCTGAATAAACGTCCGAGCATTCGAACCCTAATGCATAAGAAATTGTAAGTAAACACCATAATTATATATATTTCATCATGAAAGACGGTCCGAATAAGTGTCCGAGTATTCGAACCCTAATGTATGAGAAATTGTAAATAAACGCCATAATTACATATTTGCCATCATGCAAGATGGTCCGAATAAGTATCCGCGTATTCGAACGCCAATGCATGAGAAATTGTAAGGAAACACCATAATTACATATTTTCCATCTTGCAAGCGCGTCCGAATTTCTGTCGTAGTGTTTGAACCCTAATGCATGTCAAATTGTAAGAAAACACCATAATTACATATCTGCCATCATGCAAAAGGGTCCAAATAACTGTCTGAGTATTCGAACCCTAATGCATGAGAAATTGTAAATAAACATCATAATTACATATCTGTCATAATGCCAGAGGGTCCAAATAAGTGTCCGAGTATTCGAATCCTAATGCATGAGAAATTGTAAATAAACGCCATAATTACATATCTGCTATAATGCCAGAGGGTCCGAATAAGTGTCTGAGTATACGAACCCTAATGCGCGAGAAATTGTAAGTTAACACCACAATTACATATCTTCCATCATGCAAGAGGGTCCAGATAAGTGTTTGAGTATTCGAATCGTAACGCATGAGAAATTGTAAGTAAAAACTATAATTACATTTCTGCCTTCATGGAAGAGGGTCCGAATAAGTGTCCTAGTATTCGAACCCTAATGCATGAGAAATTTTAAGTGACATTATAATTACATATCTGCGATCATGCAAGAGTGTCCGAATATAAGTCATTGTTCGAACCGTAGTGCATGAGGAATTATAAGAAAGCAGCATAATTAGATATCTGCCATCATGCAAGAGGGTCCGAATAAGTGTCCGAGTATTCGAACCCCCATGCATGAGAAATTGTAACTAAACGCCATAATTACATATATGCCATAATCCAAGATGGTCCGAATAAGTGTCCAAGTATTCGAACCGTAATGCATGAGAAATTGTAATAAAACACCACAATTACATATCCCGCATCACGCAAGAGGGTCCGACTAACTGTCCTGGTGTTCGAACCTAACGCTTGAGAAATTGTAAGTAACACCATAATTACATATCTGCCATCATGTAAGAAGGTCCGAATAAGTGTCTGAGTATTCGAACCATAAGGCATGACAAATTGTTAGTAAACGCCATAATTACATATCTGCCATCATGCAAAAGGGGCCGAATAAGTGTCCGAGTATTCGAACCCTAATGGATGAGAAATTGCAAGTAAATACCAAAATTACATATCTCCCATCATGCAAGAGGGTCCGAATCAGTGTCCTGGTGTTCGAAACCCTAATGCATGAAAAATTGAGTAAACGCGACATTTACATATCAGCCATCATCCAAAAGGGTCCGAATAAACGTCCGAGTATTTGAAACCTAATGCATGAAAAACTGTAAGTAAATACCATAATTACATATATGCCATCATGTAAGATGGTCCGAATAAGTGTCCTAGTGTTCGAACCCTAATGTAGGAGAAATTGTAAGAAAACCCCATAATTATACTTCTGCCATCATACAGGAGTGTCTGAATGAGTGTCCGTGTATTCGAACCCTAATGAATGAGAAATTGTTAGTAAATGCCATAATTACATATCTTCCATCATGCAAGAGGGTCCGAATAATTGTCCGAGTATTCGAAACCTAATGCATGAGAAATTGTAAATAAACACCATAATTACATATCTGCCATCATGCAAGAGGGTTGGAATAAGTGTCCGAGTATTTGAACCTTAATACATGAGAAATTTTAAGTAAACGCCGTAATTAAATATCTATCGTCATGCAAGAGGGTCCGAATAGGTGTCCGAGTATTCGAAACCTAATGCATGTGAAATTGTAAGTAACGCCATAATTACCTATCTGCCATCATGCAAGAGGGTCCTCATAAGTGTCCTATTCAACACCTAGTGCATGAGAAATTGTAAGTAAACACCATAATTACATATCTGCTATCATGCAAGATGGTCCGAATAAGTGTCCTAGTGTTCGAACCCTAATGTAGGAGAAATTGTAAGTAAACCCCATAATTATACTTTTGCCATCATACAGGAGTGTCTGAATGAGTGTCTGTGTATTCGAACCCTAATGAATGAGAAATTGTTAGTAAACGCCATAATTACATATTTGCCATGAAGCAAGAGGGTCCGAGTAAGTGTCCAAGTATTCGATACCCTAAGGCATTAGAAAATTGAAAGTAAACACCGTAATAACATATCTGTCATCATGCAAGAGGGTCTGAATATGTGTTTGAGTATTCGAACCCTAATGCATGAGAAATTGTAAGTAAACATCATAATTACATATTTGTCATCACGAAAAGGTTCGAATAAGTGTCCTAGTGTTCAAAACGCAAGGCATGAGAAATTGTAAGTAAACACCATAATTACATATCTGCCATCATGCAAGAGGGTCCGAATAATTGTCCGAGGGTTCAAACCCAAATCCATGAGAAATTGTATGTAAACATCATAATTACATATCTGCTATCATGTAAGAGGGTCCGAAAAAGCGTTCGAGTATTCGAACTCTAATGCATGAGAAAGTGTAATTAAACATCATAAGTACATATCTGCCATCATGCAAAAGGGTCCGAATAAGTGTCCTTGCGTTTGAACCCACATGCATGAGGAATTGTAAGTATAGACTTAAATTACATATCTGCCATAAGGCAAGAAAGTCCGAATAAGTATCCGAGTATTCGAACCCTAATGCATGAGAAATTCTAAGGAAACATCATAATTACATATCTACGATCATGCAAAAGGGTCCGAATATGTGTCGTAGTGTTCAAACCCTAATGCATGAGAAATTCTTAGAAAATGGCATAATTACATATATACCATCATGTAAGAAGATCCGAATAAGTGTCCACGTATTCCACTTATAATGCCCACGAAATTTTAAGTAAATACCATAATTATATATCTACCATCATGCAGGAGGGTCCGAATAAGTGTCCGAGTATTCGAACCCTAATGCATGAGAAATTGTTAGTAAACGACATAATTTCATATATGCCATCATGCAAAAGGGTCCGAATAAGTGTCCAAGTATTCAAAACCCTAATGCATGAGAAATTGAAAGCAAACACCATAAGATCATATCTACCATCATGCAAGAGGGTCCGAATATGCGTCTGAGTATTCGAACCCTAATGCATGAGAAATTTTAGGTAAACACCATAATTACATATCTGCCATCATGTAAGAGGGTCCGAATAAGTGTCCCAGTGTTCGAAACCTAATGCCTAAGAACTTGTAAGTAAATACCATAATTACATGTCTGCCATCATACAAATGGATCTGAATAAGTGTCCGACGGTTCAAACCCCAATGCATGAGAAATTGTAAGTAAATATCATAATTACATATCTGTCATCATGCAAGAGGGTCCGAATAAGTGTTCGAGTATTCGAACCCTAATGTATGAGAAAGTATAATTAAAGATCATAATTACATATCTGCCATCATGCAAGAGGGTCCGAATAAGTGTTCGAGTATTTGAACCCTAATGTATGAGAAAGTATAATTAAAGATCATAATTACATATCTGCCATCATGCAAGAGGGTCCGAATAAGTGTCCTTGAGTTTGAACCCTAATGCATGAGAAATTGTAAATAAACACCATAATTACATATCTGCCATCGTGCAAGAGAGTCTGAATAAGTGTCCGAGTATTCGGACCCTAATGCATGAGAAATTGTAAGTAAATGCCCTAATTACATATCTGTCAAAATGCAAGTAGGTCCAAATAACTGTCCAAGTATTCGAACCCAAATGCATTTGAAATTGTATGTAAACACAATAATTTTATATCTGCCATCATGCAAGAGGGTCCAAATAAGTGTCCGAGTATTCGAACCCTAATGCATGAGAAATTATATGTGATTGCCAAAATTACATATCTGACATCATGCAAGAGGGTGCGAATAATTGTCCAAGTATTCGAAATCTAATGCATGAGAAATTGAAAGTAAACACCATAATAACATATCTGTCATCATACAAGAGGGTTCGAATATGTGTCTGAGTATTCGAATCCCAATGCATGAGAAATTGTAAGTAAACAACATAATTACATATCTGTCATCATGCAAAAGGTCCGAATAAGTGTCCTACTGTTCGAAACCTAATGCATGGGAAATTGCATGTAAACACCATAGTTACATATCTACCATCATGCAAGAGGGTCCGAATAATTGTCCGAGGGTTCAAATCCCAAAGCATGAGAAATTGTAAGTGAACATCATAATTACATATCTGCCATCATGCAAGAGGGTCCGAATAAGCATTTGAGCATTCGAACCCTAATGCATGAGAAAGTGTAATTAAACATCATAATTACATATCTGCCATCGTGTACGAGGGTCCGAATAAGTGTCCCTGAATTTGAACCTTAATGCAAGACAAATTGAAAGTAAACACTTAAATTACATATCTACCATAAGGTAAGAGAGTCCGAATAAGTATCCGAGTATTCGAACCCTAATGCATGAGAAATTGTAAGTAAACATCATAATTATATATCTGCATTCATGCAAAAGGGTCCGAATATGTGTCGTAGTGTTCGAACCCTAATGCATGAGAAATTTTAAGAAAACTCCATAATTAAATATATGCCATCATGCAAGATGGTCCGAAAAAGTGTCAAAGTATTCGAACGCCAATGCATGCGAAATTGTAAATAAACACCATAATTATATATCTACCATCATGTAGGAGGGTCCGAACAAGTGTCCGAGTATTTGAACCCTAATGCATGGGAAATTTTTAGTAAACGACATAATTACATTTCTGCCATCATGCAAGAGGGTCTGAATAAGTGTCCGACTATTCGAAACCCTAATGCATGAGAAATTGAAATCAAACACCATAAGAACATATTTGCGATCATGCAAGAGGGTCCGAATATGTATCTGAGTTTTCGAACCCTAATGCATGAGAAATTTTAGGTAAACACCATAATTTCATATCTGCCAACATGCAAAAGGGTCCGAATAAGTGTCCTAGTGTTCGAAACCAAATGCGTGAGAAATTATAAGTAAACACCATAATTACATATCTGCCACATGCATGTAGGCCCGAATATGTGTCTGACGGTTCAAACCCCAATGCGTGAGAAATTGTAAGTAAACATCATAATTACATGTCTTCCATCATGCAAGAGGGTCCGAATAAGTGTTCGAGTGTTCGAACCCTAATGTATGAGAAAGTGTAATTAAAGACCACAATTACATATCTACCATCAAGCAAGAGGGTCCAATTAAGTGTCCTTGAGTTTGAACCCTAATGCATGAGAAATTGTAAATAAACACCACAATTACATATCTTCCATCATGCAAGAGAGTCCGAATAAGTGTCTGAGTATTCGAACCCTAATGCATGAGAAATTGTAAGTAAATGCCCTAATTACATATCTGTCATAATGCAAGAAGGTCCAAATAACTGTCCAAGTATTCAAACCCAAATGCATTTGAAATTGTAAGTAAACACCATAATTTTATATCGGTCATCATACAAGAGGGTCCGAATATGTGTCCGAGTATTCGAACCCTAATGCATGAGAAATTATATGTAAATGCCATAATTACATATCTGACATCATGCAAGAGGGTCCGAATAATTGTCCGAGTATTCGGAATCTAATACATGGGAAATTGAAAGTAAACACCATGGTAACATATATTTCATTATACAAGGGGGTCCGAATATGTGTCCGAGTATTCGAACCCTAATGCATGAGAAATTGTAAGTAAACACCATAATTACAAATCTACCATCATGCAAAAGGTCCGAATAAGTGTCCTACTGTTCGAAACCTAATGCATGAGAAATTGTATGCAAACACCATAGTTATATGTCTACCATCATGCAAGAGGGTTTGAACAATTGTCCGAAGGTTGAAACGCCAATGCATGAGAAATTGTAAGTAAACATCATAATTACATATCTGCCATTATACAAGAGGGTCCGAATAACAGTTCGAGTATTCGAACCCTAATGCATGAGAAAGTGTAATTAAACGTCATAATTACATATCTGCCATCGTGCAAGAGTGTCCGAATAAGTGTCCACGAGTTTGAACCCTAATGCATGAGAAAATTGTAAGTAACACTATAATTACATATCTACCATAATGCAAGAGGGTCTGAATCAGTGTCCGAGTATTTGCACCCTAATTCATGAGAAATTGTAAGTAAACATCATAATTACATATCTGGGATCATGCAAAAGGGTCCGAAAATGTGTCATAGTGTTCGAACCTAATGCATGAGAAATTGTAAGAAAACACCATAATTACATATACGCCATCATGCAAGAGGGTCCGAATAAGTGTCCGACTATTCGAATCCTAATGCCTGAGAAATTGTAAGTAAATGCCCAAATTACATATCTGTCATAATGCAAGAGGGTCCAAATCAGTGTCCAAGTATTCGACCCCTAATGCATGAGAAATTGTAAGTAAACACCATAATTTTATATCTACCATCATGCAGGAGGTTCCGAATAAGTGTCCGAGTATTCAAACACTAATGCATGAGAAATTGTAGGTAAACACCATAATTACATATCTTCCATCATGCAAGAAGGTCTGAATAAGTGTACAACTACTCAATTGCATGAGAAATTGTAAGTAAAGACCACAATTTTATATCTACCATCATGCAAGAGGTTCCCAATAAGTGTCCGAAGGTTAAAACCCCAATGCATGAGAAATTGTAAGAAAACATCGTAATTACATATCTGCCATCATGCAAGAGGGTCCGAATAAGTGTCCTTGAGTTTGAACCCAAATGCATGAGAAATCGTAAGTAAACACGACAATTATATGTATGCCACCATGCAAAAGGGTCCGAATAAGTGTCCAAGTATTCGAAACCCTAATGCATGAGAAATTGAAAGCAAATACCATAAGATCATATCTGCCACAATGCAAGAGGGTCTGAATGCGTGTCCGAGTATTCGAACCCTAATGCATGAGAAATTTTAGGTAGACACCATAATTACATATCTGCCATCATGCAAGAGGGTCCGAATAAGCGTCCCAGTGTTCGAAACCTAATGCCTGAGAAATTGTAAGTAAACACCATAATTACATATCTGCCATCATGCAAGTGGGTCCAAATAAGTGTCCGACAGTAAAAACCCCAATGCATGAGAAATTGATAGTAAACATCATAATTACATATATGTCATCAGGCAAGAGGGTCCGAATAAGTGTTCAAGTATTCGAACCCTAACGCATGAGAAAGTATAGTTAAAGATCATAATTACATATCTGCCATCATGCAAGAGGATCCGAATAAGTGTCCTTGAGTTTGAACCCTAATGCATGAGAAATTGTAAATATACACCATAATTACATATCTGCCATCATGCAAGAGGATCCGAATAGATGTCCGAGTATTCGGACCCTAATGCATGAGAAATTGTAAGTAAATGCCCTAATTACATATCTGTCATAAAGCAAGAAGGTCCAAATAACTGTCCAAGTATTCGAAACCAAATGCATTTGAAATTGTAAGTAAAGACAATAATTTTATATCTGCCATCATGCAAGAGGGTCCGAATAAGTGTCCGAGTATTCGAACCCTAATGCATGAGAAATTATATGTAAATGCCAGAAGCACATATCTGACATCATGCAAGAGGGTGCGAATAATTGTCCGAGTATACGAAATCTAATGCATGAGAAATTGAAAATAAACACCATAATAACATATCTGTCACCATACAAGAGGGTCTGAATTTGTGTCCGAGTATTCGATACCTAATGCATGAGAAATTGTAAGTGAAGAATACAATTACATATCAGCCATGATGCAAAAGGTCCGAATAAGTGTCCTAGTGTTTGAAACCTATTGCATGAGAAATTGTATGTAAACACCATAGTTACATATCTACTATCATGCAAGAGGGTCCCAATAGTTGTCCGACGGTGCAAACCCCAATGCATGAGAAATTGTAAGTAAACATCATAATTACATATCTGCCATCATGCAAGAGGGTCCGAATAAGTGCTCCAGTATTCAAACCTTAATGTATGAGAAAGTGTAATTAAACATCATAATTACATATCTGCCATCATGCAAGAGGGTCTGAATAAGTGCCCTTGAATTTGAACCCTAATGCAAGAGAAATTGTAAATAAACACTTAAATTACATATCTATCATAAGGCAAGAGAGTCCGAATAAGTATCCGAGTATTCGAACCCTAATGCAAGAGAAATTGTAAGTAAACATCATAATTACATATCTGCGATCATGCAAAAGGGTCCGAATATGTGTCGTAGTGTTCGAACCCTAATGCATGGGAAATTTTTAGAAAACTCCATAATTACATATATGCCATCATGCAAGAGGGTCCGAAAAAGTGTCCAAGTATTCGAACGCCAATGCATGCGAAATTCGAAGTAAACACCTAATTATATACCTACCATCATGCAGTAGGGTCCGAACAAGTGTCCGAGTATTTGAACCCTAATGCATGAGAAATTGTTAGTAAATGACATAATTACATATCAGCCATGATGCAAGAGGGTTCGAATAAGTGTCCGACTATTCGAAACCCTAATGCATGAGAAATTGAAAGCAAACACTATAAGAACATATTTGCCATCATGCAAGAGGGTCCGAATGTGTGTCTGAGTATTCGAACCCTAATGCATGAGAAATTTTAGGTAAACACCATAATTACATTTATGTAATCAAGCAAAAGGGTCCGAATAAGTGTCCTAGTGTTCAAAACCTAATGCGTGAGAAATTGTAAGTAAACACCACAATTACATATCTGCCATCATGCAAGTGGGTCCGAATAAGTGTCCGACGGTTCAAACCCGAATGCATGAGAAATTGTAAGTAAACATCATAATTACATATCTGCCATAATGCAAGAGGGTCGGAATAAGTGTTCGAGTATTCAAACCCTAATGCATGAGAAACTGCGATTAAAGACAAAATTACGTATCTGCCATCATGCAAGAGGGTCCGATTAAGTGTCCTTGAGTTTGAACCCTAATGTATGAGAAATTGTAAATAAGAACCATAATTACATATCTGCCAACATGCAAGAGGGTCCGAATAAGTGTCTGAGTATTCGTACCCTAACGCATGAGAAATTGTAAATAAATGCCCTAATTACATATCTGTCATAATGCAAGAAGGTCCAAATAACTGTCCAAGTATTTGAACCCAAATGCATTTGAAATTTTAAGTAAACACCATAATTTTATTTCTGCCATCATGCAAGAGGGTCCGAATAAGTGTTCGAGTATTCGAACCCTAATGCATGAGAAATTATATGTAAATGCCATAATTACATATCTGACATCATGCAAGAGTGTCCGAATAATTGTCCGAGTATTCGAAATCTAATGCTTGAGAAATTGAAAGTAAATACCATAATAACATATCTTGCATCATACTAGAGGGTCCGAATATGTGTCCGAGTATTCGAGCCGTAATGCATGAGAAATTGTAAGTAAACACTATAATTACAAATCTACCATCATGCAAAAGGTCGGAATAAGTGTCCTAGTGTTCGAAACCTAATGCATGAGAAATTGTATGGAAACACCATAGTTACATATCTGCCATCATGGAAGATGGTCCGAATAATTGTCCGATGGTTTAAACCCCAATGTATGAGAAATTGTAAGTAAACATCCTAATTACATATCTGCCATCATACAACAGGGTCTGAATAAGTGTTCGAGTATTCGAACCCTAATGCATGAGAAATTATAATTAAACATCATAATTACATATCTTCCATCATGCAAGGGGGTCCGAATAACTATCCTTGAGTTCGACCCCTAATGCGTGAGAAAATTGTAAGTTACACTATAATTACATATCTGCCATAATGAAAACGGGTCCGAATAAGTGTCTGAGTATTGGAACCCTAAATCATAAGAAATTGTAAGTAAACATCATAATTACATATCTACAATCATGCAAAAGGGTCCGAAAAAGGGTCGTAGTGTTCAAACCCTAATGCATGAGAAATTTTAAGAAAACTCCATAATTACATATATGCCATCATGCAAGAGGGTCCGAAAAAGTGTCCAAGTATTCGAACGCCAATGCATGCGAAATTGTAAGTGAACACTATAATTATATATCTACCATCATGCAGGAGGGTCCGAACAAGTGTCTGAGTATTCGAACCCTAATCCATGAGAAATTGTTAGTAAACGACATAATTATATATCTGCCATCATCCAAGAGAGTCCGAATAAGTGTTCTAGTATTCAAACCCTAATGCATGAGAAAGTGTAATTAAACATCATAATTACATATCTGGCATCATGCAAGAGAGTCCGAATAAGTGTTCTTGAGCTTGAACCCTAACGCACAAGAAAATTATAAGTAACACTATAATTACATATCTTGCATAATGCAAGAGGGTCCGAATAAGTGTCCGCCTATTCGAACCCTAATGCATGAGAAATTTTAAGTACACATCATAATTACATATCTGTGATCATGCAAAAGGATCCGAAAATGTGTCATAGTGTTCGAACCCTAATGCATGAGAAATTGTAAGAAAACACCATAATTACATATACACCGTCATGCAAGAGGGTACGAATAAGTGTCCTTAAGTTTGAACCCAAATGCATGAGAAATTGTAGGTAAACACCATAATTACATATATGCCATAATGCAAGAGCGTCTGAATAAGTGTCTGAGTATTCGAACCCCAATGCATGAGAAATTATAATTACATATCTGCGATCATGCAAAAGGGTCCGAATATGTGTCATAGTGTTCGAACCCAAATACATGAGAAATTGTAAATAAACACCATAATTACATTTATGCCAAAATGCAAGAGGGTCTGAATAAGTGTTCGAGTATTCGAACCCTAATGCATGAGAAATTGTAAGTAAATTCCCTAATTACATATCTGTCATTATGCAAGAAGGTTAAAATAACTGTCCAAGTATTCGAACCCAAATGCATTTGAAATTGTAAGTAAACACCATAATTTTATACCTGCCATCATGCAAGAGGGTCCGAATAAGTGTCCACGTCTTCGAACCGTAATGCATGAGAAATTATATGTGAATGCCAAAATTACATATCTGACATCATGCAAGAGGGTCCGAATAATTGTCTGAGTATTAGAAATCTAATGCATGAGAAATAGAAAGTAAACATCATAATAACATATCTGTCATCATACAAGAGGGTCCGAATATGTGTCCGACTATTCGAACCCTAATACATGAGAAATTGCAAGTAAACAACATAATTACATATCTGCCATCATACAAAAGGTCTGAATAAGTGTGCCAGTGTTCGAAACCTAATGCATGAGAAATTGTATGTAAACACCACAGTTACATATTTGCCATCATGTAAGAGGGTCCGAATAATTGTCTGAGGGTTCAAACCCCAATGCATAAGAAATTGTAAGTAAACATCATAATTACATATTTGCCATCTTGGAAGAGGGTCCGAATAAGTGTTCAAGTATTCGAACCGTAATGCACGAGAAAGTGTAATTAAACATCATAATTACATATCTGCCATCATGCAAGAGGGTCCGAATAAGTATCCTTGAATTTGAACACTGACGCAAGAGAAATTGTAAGTAAACACTTAAATTACATATCTACCATAGGGCAAGAGAGTCCGAATAAGTATCCGAGTACTCGAACCCTAATGCTTGAGAAATTGTGAGTAAACATCATAATTACATATTTGCGATCATCCAAAAGAGTCCGTATATGTGTCGTAGTTGTCGAACCCTAATGCATGAGAAATATTAAGAAAACTCCATAATTACATGTATGCCATCATGCAAGAGGGTCCGAAAAAGTGTACAAGTATTCGAACGCCAATGCTTGCAAAATTGTAAGTAAACACCAAAATTATATATCTACCATCATGTAGGAGGGACCGAACAAGTGTCCAAGTATTCGAACCCTAATCCATGAGAAATTGTTAGTAAATGACATAATTACATATTTGCCATCATGCAAGAGGGTCCGAATAAGTGTTCGAGTATTCGAACCCTAATGCGCGAGAAAGTGTAATTAAACATCATAATTACATATCTGTCATCATGCAAGAGGGTCCGAATAAATGTCCTTAAGCTTGAACCCTAACGCATGAGAAAATTGTAAGTAACACTATAATTACATATCTGCCATAATGCAAGAGGTTCCGAATAAGTGTCCGAGTATTCGAACCATAATGCATGAAAAATTGTAAGTAAATATCATAATTACATATCTGCGATCATGCAAAAGAGTCCAAAAATGTGTGATAGTGTTCGAACCCTAATGCATGAGAAGTTGTAAGAAAACACCATAATTACATATACGCCATCATGCAGGAGGGTCCGAATAAGTGTCCGAGTATTCGAACCCTAATGCATGAGAAATTGTAAGTAAATGCCCAAATTACATATCTGTCATAATGCAAGAGGGTTCAAATCAGTGTCCAAGTATTCGACCCCTAATGCATGAGAAATTGTAAGTTAACACCATAATTATATATCTACCATCGTTCAGGAGGTTCCGAATAAGTGTCCGAGTATTCAAACCCTAATGCATGAGAAATTGTTGGTAAACACCATAATTACATGTCTGTCATCATGCAAGAAGGTCCAAATAAGTGTACTACTGTTCGAAACCTAATGCAAGAGAAATTGTAAGTAAACACCATAATTACATATCTAACATCATGCAAGAGGATCTGAATAAGTGTCTGAGGGTTAAAACCCCAATGCATGAGAAATTATAAGTAAATATCGTAATTACATATCTGTCATCATGCAAGAGGGTCTGAATAAGTGTCCTTGAGTTTGAACCCAAATGCATGAGAAATTGTTGGTAAACACCATAATTACCGATATGCCATCAATAATGCAAGAGCGTCTGAATAAGTATCTGAGTATTCGAACCCCCATTCATGAGAAATTATAATTACATATCTGCGATCATGAAAACGGGTCTGAATATGTGTCATAGTGTTCGAACCCGAATACATGAGAAATTATAAAAAAACACCATAATTACATTTATGCCATCATGCAAGAGGGTCCGAATAAGTGTTCGACTATTTGAACCCTAATGCATGAGAAATTGTAAGTAAATGCCCTAATTACATATATGTCATAATGCAAGAAGGTCCAAATAACTGTCCAAGTATTCGAACCCAAATGCATTTGAAATTGTAAGCAAACACCATAATTTTGTATCTGTCATCATGCAAGAGGGTCCGAATAAGTGTCCGAGTATTCGAACTCTAATGCATGAGAAATTATATGTGAGTGCCAGAATTACATATCTGACATCATGCAAGAGGGTCCGAATAATTGTCCGAGTATTCGAAATCTAATGCATGAGAAATTGAAAGTAAGCACCATAATAACATATATGTCATCATACAAGAGGCTCCGAATATGTGTCCGAGTATTCGAACCCTAATGCATGAGAAATTGTAAGTAAACAACATAATCACATATCTGCCATCATGCAAAAGGTCCGAATAAGTGTCCTAGAGTTCGAAACCTAATGCATGAGAAATTGTATGTAAACACCATAGTTACATATATGCCATCATGCAAGAGGGTCCGGATAATTGTCCGAGGGTTCAAACTCCAATGCATGAAAAATTGTAAGTAAACCTCATAATTACATATCTACAATCATGCCAGAGGGTCCGAATAATTGTTCGAGTATTCGAACCCTAATGCATGAGAAAGTGTAATTAAACATCATAATTACATATATGTCATCATGCAAGAGGGTCCTAATAAGTGTCCTTGAATTTGAACCCTAATGCAAGAGAAATTGTAAGTAAACACTTAAATTACATATATACCATAAGGCAAGAGAGTCCGAATAAATATTCGAGTATTCGAACCCTAATGCATGAGAAATTGTAAGTAAACATCATAATTACATATCTGCGATCATGCAAAAGGGTTCGAATATGTGTCGTAGTGTTCGAACTTTGATGCATGAGAAATTTTAAGAAAACTCCATAATTACATATGTGTGATCATGCAAGAGGTTCCGAAAAAGTGTCGAAGTATTCGAACGCCAATGCATGCGAAATTGTAAGTAAACACCATAATTATATGTCTACCATCATGCAGAAGGGTCCAACCAAGTGTACGAGTATTCGAACTGTAATACATGAGAAATTGTTAGTAGATGACATAATTACATATCTGCCATAATGCAAAAGGGTCCGAATAAATGTCAGACTATTCGAAACCCTAATGCATGCGAAATTTAAAGCAAACACCATAGGAACATTTCTGCCATCATGCAAGAGGGTCCGAATATGTGTCTGAGTGTTCGAACCCTAATGCATGAGAAATTTTAGGTAAACAACATAATTACATATCTGCCATCATGCAAAAGGGTCCGAATAAGTGTCATAGTGTTCGAAACCGAATGCGTGAGAAATTGTAAGTAAACACCATAATTAGATATCTGCCATCATGCAAGTGGGTCCAAATAAGTGTCCGACGGTTCAAACCCCAATGCATGAGAAATTGTAAGTAAACCTATAATTACATATCTGTCATCATGCAAGAGGGTCCGAATAAGTGTTCGAGTATTCGAACCCTAATGCATGAGAAATTGTAATTAAAGACCATAATTACATATCTGCCATATTGGAAGAGGGTCTGATTAAGTGCCCTTGAGTTTGAACCCTAATGCATGAGAAATTGTAAATAAATACCATAATTACATATCTACCATCATGCAAGAGGGTCCGAATAAGTGTCTGAGTATTCAAACCCAAATGCATGAGAAATTGTAAGTAAATAACCTAATTACTTATATGTCAGCAAGAAGGTCAAAATAACTGTCCAAGTATTCGATCCCAAACGCATTTGAAATTGTAAGTAAACGCCATAATTTTGTATCTGCCATCATGCAAGAGGGCCCGAATAAGTGTCCGAGTATTTGAACCCTAATGCATGAGAAATTATATGTAAATGCCATAAATACACATCTGACATCATGAAAGAGGGTCCGAATAATTGTCCGAGTATTCGAAATCTAATGCATGAGAAATTGAAAGTAAACACCATAATAACATATCTTTCATCATACAGGAGGGTCCGAATATGTGTCCGAGTATTCGAACCCTAATGCATGAGAAATTTTAAGTGAACACCATAATTACAAATCTACCATCATGCAAAAGGTCCGAATAAGTGTCTTAGTGTTCGAAACCTAATGCATGAGAAATTGTATGTAAACACCATAGTTACATATCTACCATCATGCAAGATGGTCCGAATAACTGTCCGAAGGTTCTAACCCCAATGCATGAAAAATTGTAAGTAAACATCATAATTGCATATCTAACATCATGCAAGAGGGTCCAAATAAGTGTTCTAGTATTCGAATCCTAATGCATGAGAAAGTGTAATTAAACATCATAATTACATGTCTGCCATCATGCAAGAGGGTCCGAATAAGTGTCCTTGAGTTTGAACCCAAATGCATGAGAAATTGTAAGTAAACACCATAATTACATATATGCCATATTGCAAAAGCGTCCGAATAAGTGTCTGAGTATTCGAACCCTAATGCATGAGAAATTATAATTACATATCTGCAATCATGCAAAAGGGTCCGAATATGTGTCATAGTGTTCGAACCCGAATACATGAGAAATTGTAAGAAAACACCATAATTACATTTATACCATCATGCAAGAGGGTCTGAATATGTGTTCGAGTATTCGAATCCTAATGCATGAGAAATTGTAAATAAATGCCCTAATTACATATCTGCCATAATGCAACAGGGTCCGAATAAGTGTTCAAGTATTCGAGCCCTAATGCATGAGAAATTGTAAGTAAACACCATAATTATATATCTATCATCAAGCCGGAGGGTCTGAATAAGTGTCCGATTATTCGAACCCTAATGAATGAGAAATTGTTAGTAAACACATAATTGCATATCGGCCATCATGCAAGAGGGTCCAAATAAGTGTCCGAATATTCGAAACCTTAATGCATAAGAAATTGAAAGCAAACACCATAATAACATATCAGCCATCATGCAAAAGGTCCGAGTATGTGTCCGAGTATTCGAACCCTAATGCATGAGGAATTGTACGTAAACGCCATAAGTACATATCTGCCATCATGCAACAGGTCTGAATAATTGTCTTAGTGTTCGAAACCTAATGCATGAGAAATTGTAAGTAAACACCATAATTACATATCTGTCATCATGTAAGAGGGTCCGAATAAGTGTCCGAGGGTTCAAACCCCAATGCATGAGAAATTGTAAGTAAATATCATAATTACATATCTACTATCTTGGAAGAGGGTCCGCATAAGTGTTTGAGTATTCGAACCCTAATGCATGAGAAACTGTAATTAAACATCATAATTACATATGTGTCATCATGAAAGAGGGTCCGGATAAGTGTCTTTGAGTTTGAACCCTAATGCATGAGAAATTATAAGTAAACACCATAATTACATATCTGCCATCATGCAAGAGGGTCCGAATATGTGTCCTAGTATTCGAACCCTAATGCATGAGAAATTATAGTTACATCTCTGCGACCATGGAAAAGGGTCCGAATATGTGTCGTAGTGTTCGAACCGTAATGCATGAGAAATTGCTAGAAAAAACTATAATTACATATCTGCCATCATGCAAGGGGGTCGGAAAAAGTGAACGAGTATTCGAACACTAATACATGGGAAATTCTAAGTAAATGTTCTAATTACATATCTATCATAATGCAAGAGGGTTCGAAAAAGTGTCCAAATATTCGAACCCTAATGCATGAGAAATTATAAGTAAATGCCATAATTACACAACTGCTGTCAAGCAAGAGGGTCCGAATAATTGTCCGAGTAGTCGAAATCTAATGCATGAGAAATTGTAAGTAAACACCATAGTTACATTTCTGCCATCATGCAAGAGGGTTCAAGTAAATATCCGAGCATTCGAACCCTAATACATGAAAAATTGTAAGTAAACGCCGTAATTATATATCTATCGTCGTGCAAGAGGGTCCGAATAAGTGCCCGACTATTCGAAACCTAATGCATGAAAAATTGCATGTAAACACCATAATTACATATTTGCCATCATGCAAGAGGGTTCGAATTAGTGTCCGTGTATTCGAAACCCAGTGCATGCCCAAATGTAAGTAAACACCATAATCACATATCTGCCACCATGCAATAGGGTCCGAATTAGTGTCCTTGAGTTTGAACCCTAACGCATGAGAAATTGTAAGTATACACCATAATTACATACCTGCCATCGTGCAAGAGGGTCCGAATAAGTGTTCGAGTTTTCGAACCATAATGCATGAGAAATTGTAACTAAACATCATAATTACATATCTGCGATCATGCAAAGGGGTCCGAATATGTGTCGTAGTGTTCGAGCCTTAATGCATCAGAAATTGTAAGAAATCACCATAATTACATATCTGCCACCATATCTACCACCATGCAAGAGGGTCCAAATAAGTGTCCCAGTATTTGAACCCTAATGCATGAGAAATTGTTAGTAAATGCCCTAATTACATATCTGTCATAATGCAATAGGGTCCGAATAATTGTCCAAGTATTCGAACCCTAATGCATGTGAAATTGGAAGTAAGCACCATAGTTGTATATCTGCCATCATGCAAGAGGGTACGGCTAAGTGTCCGAGTATTTGAAACCTAATGCAAGAGAAATTGTAAGTAAATGCCATAATTACATTTCTGCCATCATGCAAGAGGGTCCAAATATGTGCCTGAGTATTCGAACCCTATTGCAAGAAAAATTATAAGTAAACGCCATAATTACATATCTGCCATCATGCAAGATTATTCGAATAAGTGTACGAGTATTCGAATCCTAATACATGAGAAATTATAAGTAAATGTCGCAATTACATATTTGTCGTCGTGTAAGAGGGTCCGAATTAGTGTCCTAGTATTCAAAACCAAATGCATGAGAAATTGAAAGTAAATGCCATAATTACATATCTGGCATCATGCAAGAGGGTCCTGTTAAGTGTCCGACTATTCGAAACCTAATGCATGAGAAATTGTAAGCAAACAACATAATTACATATCTGCCATCATGAAAGAGGGTCTGAATAAGTGTCTGAGTATTCGAACCCTAATACATATATGCCATCATGCAAGAGGGTCCGAATAAGTGTCCGAGTATTCGAACCCTAACGCACGAGGAATTGTACGTAAACATCGTAATTACATATCTGCCATCATGCAAGAGGGTCTAAATAAATGTCTGAGTATTCGGACCTTAATACATGAGAAATTGTAAGTAAACGTCGTAATTACATATTTCCCATCATGCAAAAGTGTCCAAATAAGTGTCTGAGTATTTGAAACTTAATGCATGAGAAATTGTAAGTAACTCCATAATTACATATCTGCCATCAGGCAAGAGGGTCCGAATAAATGTCTGAGTATTCGAACCCCAATGCATGAGAAATTGTAAATAAACACCATAGTTACATATTTGCCATCATGCAAAAGGGTCCGAATAAGTGTCCGAGGGTTCAAACCCAATTGCATGAGAAATTGTAAGTAAACATCGTAATTACATAACGGCCATCGTGTAAAAGGGTCCGAATAAGTGTCCGACGGTTCAAAACCCATTGCATTAGAAATTGTAAGTAAACACAATAATTAGATGTCTGCCATCATGGAAGACGGTCCGAACAAGTGTCTGAATATTCTAACCCTAACGCACGCGAAATTGTAAGTAAACATCATAATTACATATCTGACATCATGCAAGAGGGTCTGAATATGTGTCGTAGTGTTCGAACCGTAATGCATGAGAAATTGTAAGAAAACACCATAATTAAATATCTGCCATCATGCAAAAGAGTCCGAATAAGTCTCCGAGCATTCAAACCGTAATGCATAAGAATTTGTTAGTATACGCCATAATTACATATCTGACATCATGGAAGAGGGTCCGAATAAGTGTCAGAGTATTCGAAACCTAATGCATGCGAAATTGTAACTCAACACCATAATTACAAGTATGCCATCATACAAGAGGGTCCGAATAAGTGTCCGAGTATTCGAACCCTAATACCTGAGAAATTGTAAGTAAATGCCATAATTACATATCTGCCATCATGTAAGAGGGTCCGAATAAGAGTCTGAGTATTTGAAACCTAATGCATGAGAAATTCTAACTCAATACCATAATTACATATCTGCCATCTTGCAAGAGGGTTCGAATAAGTGCCCCAGTATTCGAACCCTATTGCATGAGAAATTGTAAGTAAACACCGTAATTACATATCTGCCATCATGCAAGAGGGTCCGAATAAGGGTCCGTGTGTTCGAACCCTAATGCATGGCAAATTGTAAGTAAATGCCCTAATTACATATTTGTCATAATGCCCAAATAAGTGTCCGAGTATTCGAAACCTAACACTTGAGAAATTGTAACTCAACACCATAATTACAAGCCTGCCATCTTGCAAGAGGGTCCGGATAAGTGTCCGAGTATTCGAACCCTAATACCTCAGAAATTGTAAGTAATGCCATAATTACATATCTTCCATCATGCAAGAGGGTGCGAATAAGTGTCCTAGTGTTCGACACCTAATGCATTGAAATTGTAAGTAAACACCATAATTACATATCTGTCATAATGCAAGAGGGTCCAAATAAGTGTCCGAGGGTTCAAACCCCAACGCATGAAAAATTGTAAGTAAACATCATAATTACATATCTGCCATCGTGAAAGAGGGCCGGAATAACGGTTCGAGTATTCGAACCCTAATGCATGAGAAATTGTAATTAAACATCATAATTACATTTCTGCCATCATGTAAAATGTTCCGAACAAGTGTCCTTGGGCTTGAACCCTAATGCATGAGAAATTGTAAGCAAAAATCATATTTACAAATCTGACATCATGCTAGAGGGTTCGAATAAGTGTACGAGTGTTCGAACCCTAATGCATGAGAAATTATCAGTAAACATCATAATTACATATCTGCGATCATGCAAAAGTTTCTGAATATGTGTCGTAGTGTTCGAACCCTAATGCATGAGAAATTGTCAGAAAACACCATAATTACATATCTGCCATCATGCAAACGAGTCCGAATAAGTGAGTATTCGAACACTAATGCATGGGAAACTATAAGTAAATGCCCTAATTACATTTCTATCATAATGCAAGAGGGACCGAATAAGTGTCCGAGTATTCGAACCCTAATACATGAGAAATTTTAAGTAAAAGCCATAATTACATATCAGCCGTCGTGCAAGAGGATCTGAATAAGTGTCCGGGTATTCGAAAACTAATGAATGAGAAATTGTAAGTAAACGTCATAATTATTATATTTTCCATCATGCAAGAGGGTCCGAAGAAGTGTCCCAGTATTCGAAACCTAATGCAAGAGAAATTGTAAGTAAACATCATAAACTGATACTGATACTAATGCAAGAGAAATTGTAAGTAAACATCATAACCTAATGCATGAGAAATTGTAAGATCGCGAGGGACCCTCGCTACAGTTCGGACTCGATTTGTGTCACGGTTCTTAATCTGAACCAAAGAGTCCAAATCTGGCAAATAGTTTTTGAGAAACAGATTTTTTTGAAAAGAAGCGCCAGACATGGACTGCTTTGCCAGATACGGAGTCGCCACCTAAATATTTTTTATGGGAGAATTTAGGAAACCCTGACTCGGTGCCGAAGGCCACATGTCCGTCATCACCGGAGTTGTCTCGGCTCGGGAGCTTGGGTACGATCGGGGAAGGTCAGCTATGAGCACCCCCTTTCGCCCGGTCAGTAAGCACATATGGCTAAGAGAAGATACCAAAATAAGCTCAAAAAAGGAAAAATGCTACTTACCCTTGAAGGCTTGACTTTGGTTGCCTCTTGGCTTGAGTTTGTGGCTCCTCAGGCCTTGGGGAACACCTTCAAACTTCTGGAATGGAGGATGGAAGGGTGGGGGGTGGTG
>NW_021031318.1:69166-119481 GCF_004153795.1 Camellia sinensis | reverse complement strand
TTAAACATCATAACCTAATGCATGAGAAATTGTAAGATCGCGAGGACCCTCGCTACAGTTCGGACTCGATTTGTTGTCACGGTCTTCAATCTGAACCAAAGAGTCCAAAATCTGGCAAATAGTTTTTGAGAAACAGATTTTTTTGAAAAGAAGCGCCAGACATGGACTGCTTTGCCAGATACGGAGTCGCCACCTAAATATTTTTTATGGGAGAATTTAGGAAACCCTGACTCGTGCCGAAGGCCACATGTCCGTCATCACCGGAGTTGTCTCGGCTCGGGAGCTTGGGTACGATCAGGGATCAGCTATTGAGCACCCCCTTTCGTCCGGTCCGAAGACCGGCCTCTACTAACCGTGATACCCGTTTTTGAAAACTTTATGTGTTCTTAAACCAATTGTTAGCCTAGAATTACTATGTTATGCGCGCAGCAAACACAGTATAGACCAAATCGCCTAAATTGGAACAAAACATTTCATGTGTTTTTGAAAATGGTTTGCTACTCGCGATAGGCTAAAATGCAGTGTTTTCCACCTTCACGTGGGCTTTTTAGGAAAGATGATTTTGCACTATCTAGTGGGCTTAAAAGCTCACAGTTTTAATCATTATTCCAATTTAGGTAATTCAACCTCCATCCACAGCATTCAGCAGTTATATCACATAAGCAGCTAGCCTCATGGTAATCATGCTATCATGGTAACATTCACACGCATGCGATATGCTAAAGCATAAAAGCTTACCTAGTACTCTGTGCCAAAACAGTAAACTAGTTAGCAAAATGTGCGTGTCCTAGTTCATGTAAATTTGCCTAATGCAACACATACAAGATGCAATTTAGATAGGCTCGGTTAACCTAATCATGGCAATGTAATCGATCAATTATCACATATGCGATTGTGAAATTGAAATACAAATGCAGTTAGCGTAATGTACCGAGCCTAATGCATAATACTAATGAATGCACGCATGCACACGCAAAGGTATGCTAATTTCAAAAAATGCCCTAATCTACATCATAAGCAGGTAATAAAAGGGAAGAAAGAAATGGGGATTGAAAGACATGCACACACTCACCCACACTTATTACATATTTACCCTCACTCAGAGGGTCCAAATGAATATTACAGTCCCAAAATAATAAACAAACAAAAATTACAAAAATCTAATTAAGAGAAAAGGTGCAAAAGAAAGAAGAGGGTGGCCGCAAGCTCTTTGCCTCGGGATGCGCAGATGATGCATGCTCGGAACTTGACTCGCCCGAAAAACCCGTACCGTACTCCTGCCACCTCTGTTTGTACTGCCTTGTCTCTCTGAAAATTACCAAAGTCCTGGAGCAGGTTCCTCACATGCTGCAGAGCACCACCGGCCAGACAGAATTCCCACCGGCACTTCAAAATTTCCACCGGCATTTATTGGATTCATCGGCACTCCAGAGATTGCCGGTCGGCACTAAATTCTGCCGGTCGGCAGAAACCTCCTGCAGAAGACAAATTGACAGCAAACAGAGTACAGACAGTGCATGGCATGGGATTTTCAGGTACATGTGAGCATGGTTATGCTTCCTATCATGTTTTGAACTCAAGGAAGCATGCCCTTCGATCTTTGAACCATCAATGGTGCATGGTGGCTCAAAGAATCAAATTTGCCGTTTGATATAGAGATGCATGCGACAAACAGAATGAAAACCGAAGCCTTATCAAGTTGGAATCAAAGGCCACGGTGACCGGGAATCGAGGCACATTACATCACTTGAAGTATGAATGTTCCTTGATTCCCACACTTGGTTTGACACCCCAAACCAAGTGAATGCAATGCATGTTATGCAAACATGGCTCAACATGCAACGTGATACCAAGATGCAAAGCACAACAAGCATTATGCAACCAACATGACAAATGTATAATACCAAGCATGCAAGATGCAAATATGATGCAAATATGGACCAATTTGGGAATGGGATTCACATGCTACGAGGCTTAATGGAACAACCACACAACAAACACGAAGCAAGCATGCAATGGGGGGCCTTGAACCATAAAGGGACAGACCTTAGTCCACCCCAAAACAACACCAAAACATGCTCAAAATGATGGGCAACATCTCATGTTAACAAGCAAACTTATGGTCCCAAGGTCAAGGCACAAAAAGGAGACAACCTACCCCCACCAACATGACCTCTCATGGCATGATTAAAACAAGTAGAAACAGAATTTTGCAGACCAAGATAGGACTCCAAACCTTCCTAATATGGCAGCTAAAGTGACTCCCAAGAGGCATATGCACTAAGGCTCATTCATAGGCATAAGAGTGTACATCCTTAAGGCACAAAAGAGGTCATGCATGCACACATAAAAACATGATTCTTGGACTAAAATGTGGTCCTAGATGATGTTAAATCATAAGGGTAATCATAACCATGCATGCTACAGGTCAAAATGCTCAAAGCTTTCAAGCCAAAATATAAAGCAACCCTAACAAACATGTCAAGCATGACCAAATGGATAACCAACAGACTTTAAGCATGGAAAAACAATACTAAAAGCTTCATGGAACTAAGCCAACACACACAAGAATCATGGCCTAATCATGAGATACACTTCTAAGCAAAATGGAGCAATACAAAGCAAGTATTACAAGCATACAAGGAGGCACAAATCCGGCCAAAAACAGAGATCCCACATGACCTAAAAACACCCAAAAAGTTCTGAAATGAAGCAAAAACCAAGCAAGCATGCATGCCACCCTTTTGGGCCACAACTCAAGGAAACAAGACCATAAAGGGAGAGGGGTGTCCCTCCCCTATGCAAGACTTCAAACCAACTTTTTTAACACTAAAAATACACTGATTTTCAGTGGTGAAGAGATCAAAATACAAAGATTCCTTCTATGGTAATCCAACTAAGGAAGGGCATTGCTAGTCTCCTTGGGTGGTATTTGTTTGGAAGGATTGGAGGGGGGATTTGACTCTATGTTCAATCCATCATGGAATCTATTGTTTGATTGAGAATTTATAAGTCGGATTATGAAACAGCAAGCAAGATAGGTAAAAAACTATTGCAAGTTTGGAGAATCTAAAGTAAAGTGCTCACCCTTGAAGATCCTTTGAAGAACAAATGGTCTAGCCCTCTTCTTTTGATCAAAATCAGTCCAAAAACTCAAGAATCAACCCCCCAAGTCCCTCAATCTCGGAATAAGGTGTAATAGTGTGTGTAATGGTGCAAAAGTAAGGTAAAAACCACCTTTAGGCCAAGGAAACACACACAAAGGAGGGGAGAGAGAGAGATATAGAGATAATATGTATCTATATCTCTAAGCTCTAGTTTTTGGTTGCCAAAGTCTAACCTAGATCCAAGAGGAAAGCCCCTCTCTTATAGGACTCCCTCTTGTAGAGCTTATACAACAAGCTTGGCTAGAGGGAGATCCCTCCATACACGTGTATGGAGGGGGGAACAGTTGGTGCCAGCTATCACAGCTGGCACAAAATATCTCCATAAAGTGGATGAACAATGGTCGGCTGCCCAAAAATGTCACTTCGACAAAAAACAGTGCCGACCGGCAACAAACTATGCCGACCGGCAATAAAATGTGCCGACCGGCAAACAAAAGTGCCGATGGCAGCAAAAACCAGCCGGTGGCCTCTAGCCACTGCCGGTGGTGTGTAGGGATGCCTCATAAGGCATTCCCTGCCCTTCCAAGGCAAAACATAAGTGTTCAGTGCAAAACCAGACACTAAACGGTCAAGTCCGGAGATCCTGAGGCAGGGCGCGCGAGCCGAGACCTCCGGGAACTCCAAACGAACACGATCACGGATGATCATCGAGTGTTCGAACGGTGACATCCAAGTCTTGAGGACGGTCAAAAATGGGGTGTCTACATACGGTTCGCATATTCGGACCCTCTTCATGATAGCAGATATGTAATTATGCTGTTTACTTACAATTTCTCTATATTGGGGTTCGAATACTCGGACGTTTATTCGGACCCTCTTGCAAAATGGCAGATATGTAATTATGGTGTTTACTTACAATTTCTCCAAATTTGGTTTCGAATACTCAGACACTTATTCGGACCCTCTTGCATGATGGCATATATGTATTTGTGGTATTTACTTACAATTTCACATGCATTAGGATTCGAATACTCGGACATTTTTCAGACCCTCTTGCAATATGGCAGATATGTAATTATGGGGTTTACTTACAATTTCTCATGCATTTGGTTTCGAATACTTTGACACTTATTCAGACCCCCTAGCATGATGGCAGATAAGTAATTATGGTGTTTACCTACAATTTCTCATGCATTACGGTTCGAATACTAGGACACATATTTGGAAACTCTTGCATGATGGCAGATATATAATTATGGTGTTTACCTACAATTTCTCCAAATTACGGTTCGAATACTCGGACACTTATTCGAACCCTCTTGCATGATGGTATATATGTAATTATGATGTTTTACTTTCAATTTCCATGCATTAGGTGTCGAACACTAGGACACTTAATCGGACCCGGTTGCATGATGGCTGATATGTAATTATGGCATTACGAACAATTTCTGAGGTATTAGGATTCGAATACTCGGACACTTATTCGGACCCTCTTGCATGATGGCAGACTTGTAATTATGGTGTTGAGTTACAATTTCTCAAGTGTTAGATTTCGAATTCTCGGACACTTATTCGGGGATTATGACAGATATGTAATTGGGGCATTTATTTACAATTTCCCATGCATTAGGGTTCGAATACACGGTCACTTATTTGGACCCTCTTGGATGATGGCAGATATGTAATTATGGTGTTTACTTACAATTTCTCATGCATTTGGGTTCGGATACTGGGACACTTATTCGGACCCTCTTGAATGATGGCAGACATGTAATTGTGGTATTGAGTTAGAATTTCTCATGCATTAGGTTTCAAATACTCGGACTCTTATTCGGACCCTCTTACATGATGGAAGATTTGTAATTATGGCATTTACTAGCAATTTCTCTGGTATTAGGGTTCGAATACTCAGACACTTATTCGGACCCTCTTGTATAATGGCAGACTTGTAAGTATAGTGTTGAGTTACAATTTCTCATGCATTAGGTTTCGAATACTCTGACACTTATAAGGACCCTCTTGCATGATGTCAGATATGTAATTATGGCGTTTACTTGCAAGTTCTTACGCATTAAGGTTCGAATACTTGGAGACTTATTCGAACCCTTTTGCATGATGACAGATATTTAATTATGGTGTTTTCTTACGATTTCTCATGGATTACGGTTCGAACACAATGACACATATTTGGACCCTCTTGCATGATGTCAGATATGTAATTATGATGTTTACCTACAATTTCTCATGCGTTAGGGTTCGAATATTCAGACACTTGTTCGGACCCTCTTGCATGATGGCAGACATGTAATTATTGTGTTTACTTACAATTTCTGATGCAATGGGGTTTGAACCATCAGACACTTATTCCGACCCTCTTACATGATGGCAGATATTAATTACGATGTTTACTTACAATTTCTCATGCAATTGGGTTTGAACCCTCAGACATTTATTCGAACCCTCTTGCCTGATGGCAGATATCTAATTATGGAGTTACTTAGAATTTCTCATGCATTAAGTTTCAAATACTCAAACACTTATTAGGACACTTTTGCATGACGGGAAATATGTAATTACGAAGTTTACTTACAATTTCTCATGTATTAGGGTTCGAATACTCAGACATTTATTCAGACCCTCTTGTGTGATGGCAGATATGTAATTACGGTGTTTACTTACAATTCCTCATGCACTAGGGTTCGAATACTGGAACACTTATTCGGACCCTGTTGCACGATGGTAGATATGTAATTATGGTAGTTAATTACAGTTTCTCATGCTTTAGGTTTTGAATAGTCGGACACTTATTAGGACCCTTTTGCATGATGCCAGATATGTAATTATGGCGTTTACTTTCAATTTCTCATTCATTAGGTTTCAAATAGTCGGACACTTATTAGGACCATCTTACACGATGGCAGATATGTAATTATGGGGTTTACTTACAATATCTCATGCATTAGGTTTCGAATACTCTGACACTTATTCGGACCCTCTAGCATGATGGAAGATAAGTAATTATGGTGTTTATCTATAATTTCTCATGCATTACAATTCGTATATTCGGACACTTATTCGGACCCTCTTCATGATAGCAGATATGTAATTATGTTGTTTACCTACAATTTCTCCAAATTGCGGTTTGAATACTCGGACACTTATTCGGACTCTCTTGCATGATGGCAGATATGTAATTATGGTGTTTACTTACAATTTCTCTTGCATTACGGTTCATATACTGGGACAATTATTCGGACCCTCTTGCATGATGACAGATATGTAATTATGGTATTTACTTACAATTTCTCATGCGTTAGGGTTGAATACTAAGACACTTTTCGAACCCTCTTGCATGATGGAAAATATGTAATTATGGTGTTTGCTTACAATTTCTCTTGCATTAGGGTTTGAATGCTCGGACACTTATTCGAACACTCTTGCAGGATGACAGATATGTAACTATGGTGTTTACTTAAAATTTCTCACGCATTACGGTTCGCTTATTCACACACTTATTTGGACCCTCTTTCATGATGGCATATATGTAATTATGGTGTTTACTTACAATTTCTCCAAATTAGGGTTCGAATACTCGGACACTTACTCGGACCCTCTTGCATGATGGCAGATATGTAATTATGGTGTTTACTTGCAATTTCTCATGCATTAGGGTGCGAATACTCGGACATTTTTCGGACCCTCTTGCATGATGGCAGATATTGAATTTCGGGGTTTAGTTACAATTTCTCATGCATTAGGTTTCGAGTACTTGGACAGTTATTCAGACTCTTTTGCATGATGGTAGATATGTAATTATGGGGTTTACTTACAATTTTTCATGCATTAGGTTTCGAATAATCAGACACTTATTTGGACCCTCTTCATTATGGCAGATATGTAATTATGCTTTTTACTTACAATTTCTCCATATTGGGGTTCGAATACTCTGACACTTATTCGGACCCTCTAGCATGATGACAGATAAGCAATTATGGTGTTTACCTACAATTTCTCATGCATTAGGTTTCGAATACTCTGACACTTCTTCGAACCCTCTAGCATGATGGTAGATAAGAAATTATGGTGTTTACCTACAATTTCTCATGTATTGGGGTTCGAATACTCAAACACTTATACGGACAGACTAGCATGATGGCATATATGTTATTGTGGTGTTTAATTACAATTTCTCATGCATTACGGTTCGCATATTCGGACACTTATTTGGACCCTTTTGCAAAACGGCATATATGTAATTATGCTTTTTACTTACAATTTCTCCAAATTGGGGTTCGAATACTCGGACACTTATTCGGACCATCCTGCAAAATGGCAGATATGTAATTATGGTGTTTACTTACAATTTCTCCAAATTTGGGTTCGAATACTCGGACACTTATTCGAACCCACTTGCATGATGGCAGATATGTAATTATGGTGTTTACCTACTATTTCATATGCATTAGGGTTCGAACACTTAGACATTTTTTGGACGCTCTTGCCAAATGGCAGATATGTAATTATGGGTTTTGCTTACCATTTCTCATGCATTAGGTTTCGAATACTCTGAAACTTATTCGGATCCTCTAGCATGATGGTAGGTATGTAATTATGGTGTTTACTAGCAATTTCTCAAGCATTGAGGTTCGAATACTCGGACACTTGTTCGGACACTCTTGCATGATGGCAGACAAGTAATTGTAGTATTTACTTACAATTTCTCGTGCATTATGGTTCGAATACTTGGACAGTTATTCAGACACTCTTGCATGATCGTAGATATGTAATTATGGTGTTTATTTAGAATTTCTCTAAATTAGGGTTCGATTACTCGAACACTTATTCGTACCCTCTTCATGATGGTACATACGTCACTACTATAAAAACAGATTAAGATCACAATTTTTTGGTGTGATGTATGTTATTTAATCACATCTTTTAGGTTTTATTAAAGTGTGATCTTTGGGAGTGTGATTAAAAGTGGTCATTTTTAATCACACTTTTTAAGTGTGCTTAATAACATTTAGATCACACCTTTTAAGTGTGATTAAAAATATTTAGATCACATCTTTTAAGTGTGATTAAAAATATTTTTTTCACACCTTTTAAGTGTGATTTTTGGAAGTGTGATTAAAAATGGTCAATTTTAATCACATTTTTTAAGTGTGATTAATAACATTTGGATTACATCTTTTAAGTGTGATTAAAAATATTTACATCACATCTTTTAAGTGTGATTAATAACATTTAGATCACATTTTTTAAGTGTGATTAATAACTAATAAAATCTGTGATAAAAAAAGGGTTCGACATATTTGAAAAATAATCAATATTATTTTTGTATGCACATTTGAAGAATGTAATACACACTATATACTATATTTTGAATCATAACCATGTATTGAATAGAATAACGTCATATATTTCACAAATGGAAATTAAATATTCAAAAGTATATACAAAGGAATTAAATTTAAAAAAAATTAACTGTGCTTACATATATTAAAAAATAAAAAAACTTAAAAAACTAAGTTCTTTAATTCTTGGACCATATTTTGCATCTCTCCAAAAAATTTCTGACCTGAAAAATGAAAACACAAATTAATCCAAAAACTGCTGATGCATATGAATAAACTAAAAAGTTAATTCAGCAAACCAAAATAGGAACATTAATCATTTCTGCTTGATCTTAATCCTTTTGGAAGTAACTTCCCTGTAAACAATTAGATGCCATAGCAGCTCAATGTCAATGACATTGTAATTAGAAGGTCGCTAATGAGCACAGTATTTAAAAATGATAAATCTCAATACAACTTGTGTACGATTTTTTATGAATGTATATTATTATTACTGTTGAACCATAATTCTAGGTACCCATAAATAAATAAATAAAAACTCAAGAATTTACTCCAATTTTATTTTTTTTGGTGTGGAGGGGGAGGGGGGGAGTACATACATTGCAGTTACTATCACCAGCAGCAGCAGGTTTTGGAGAAGCAGAGGCTGCATTTTCTTTTGCACCTTTGGAGGAAAAAGAAGAGAAAACAACTACCTATTTCATGCATGTCTGTCCACCAAAGAATAAGTGCAAACACTAACAACTGGCACAAGCGTATGAAAAATCATAAAGAATATACATTATTATCTCAAAATACCTGCCCAAGCATTGTTGCCTCAGATTCAATTCCTCCAACTCCCCAGCCAGCAACTCCAAAGCCAGCAATCATAGTTGTATGGGAATCAGTTCCAACCACGCTGTCAGGGTACAGAATGCCATTTGTGTAGAAAATAACCCGTCCAAGGTATTCAAGATTAACCTGAAAATTACCAGAGTCACTTGCTAAATGCCAAACCTACCAAATAGTATTATAGTGCTAAAAAAATGAGAAAATTTGGACTATGATTTACAAGAGGCTAGAGGTAAATGTGGCTTTACTCCAGAAGCCCCACAAATAGTTAAACATTGCAAACCTCATGTATTGAGCCTATGTTTATCTAATGTTTTGGCCTTTTTACAAGTAAACCATTCATACCACCTTAAGGTCAAATTCTTGCACCTTGCCATGAGAATTTTCCTTAACAAACCATGCATACCATGTCCACCTGTGCGCCAAGATGATGTCAAAGCATCAATGGTTCTGAGTGCTATGGTTGACGCAATGCCATAAGATATGGCTTCAAAAGAAAAATAGAAAACCTCAGTAACATGATGAATTGGCTATGCACTTGCAGACTTGGGTCAAACAAGCAATGGATTTGTTTGCATGATAATAATTTTAATAAATATTGAAAAAATTTATACTAGTATCAAAGGACATTAAAGTTAAAAAAACATGTACCCCAAAGAGCATAACCACGAAGATCCTCATAATTGGATGATCCACCACCATTATCACCTTGAGAATCAGGTGCTGTTGCTAGAGGAGAAGCATTTTGGGAATCTGTAATATTTAATAAAAACACTAAAACAATATAATTAATGACAATATAATTATGTGTTAATGTTAATTACAAAAAAATAAAAAAATTTAACTACTATAGCATCAAATACAACATTTTTTTTGTTAGTCATCAAATCCCACATGGATAATTAAACATCTCAATCAAATACAAAAATAAAAATGTTGAGCTTTATGGAGTTTCCTTTGCTTTAATTAGAGTCATGTGAAAATAAAAATTTGGAGTTCGTGCATGTAAATTATGGTTGCTTGTGTTAAAGAACCTCATGGTTAATATTTGACTGAAATTACTGTGTAAAAAAATTATGACACTTGCTACACTACCAAACAAATACAGGCATTAAAAAAAATTCAAGATCATAATAAACAAAAAAATAATTTGTAAATAAAATTTTCAATCAATAGACATTTACAAGACAAAAAGTATCAAAAAAAGATTTTATAAAATATTTTACAAAAACAAAAACAAAAAAAAAACAAAAACAAAAAAAGATCAAAATATAATAAGAAATATGATATAAGCACTTTTTCCACATTGATCATTGTTACATTGAGTCGTGATTAACATCAATTATATCCATAACCGAAGATCATTTTGATTGCAATCAAAACCACCATAATGAATCATAATGCACATCACTTTGAAACATAATTAAAAATCATAACAGGATGTAACTATTTATTATTTATAACTAACATTAATTTACACTAAAATTTAAATATGGTATATATAATGTGTATTATAACATGACTTTAGCTAAAGGCTTCAAATAAATTGAAACTTAGTGTGGGAAAATGTTAGGACTTGGGGGGGACATTATCTAGTACTCACAAGTGTAGTGATATTAGAGACTTCACCATTCGTATATAGGTCTTCCATTAGCGCATCCAGCCCTGAAAAAATGTAGCAATTCTTGAAATATAATGTGAAAAACAAAAGAGAAAATTCAATCCATGCCAATGCATCTTTAAAAAAAAAAATTTAAAAACACACCCACTCAAGATTTGGCCAATCTGAATTTTATAAAAGACCTTCAAAAACATGATAAGAAGTTAAAGAATGAAGCACTTTCCCACATCCTGTAAAATTAAAGACACCATGGTGTCTAAATTCTCCATAAATAATAGGCCATTAATATGTCTGTATAACGAATTAAAGTCTGTATAGTCAGACAAAAGATGAACAAATATATATATCTCCTGGCAATATTTATTCCTTCCAAATTTCATAAAAAAGGATTAGTTCACATCAATTCTGGAATGAGAATAGGAGTTTTCAAAGTAAAGTCACAAGCAACATTAATCTAAAACACCAACTGAAAATCTAGTCCAATGACATTGATAACCATCTTCATTTTCGACATTTTACTTTAAAAATAAATAAATAAATAAATAAAAACAAAATTAAAAACACAGAAATATAGATAAAAAAGCAAATACAGAAAATAACAGCCAATGCTCCGAGTCCCTGACAAACATATAATACAAATTTTAGAAAGAGTTTAAATGACGAGACCTTCAAATTTATCACGAGTTCAAATCAAATCAATCTTCTCGTGGGCTTTAATCCATAAAATCTAAATTAACTGCTCAGACTGTACTTAACTCCAACTTAAGATTCATTTATTATTCACATTTCACCCAGAATTACCACTTAAAACAGTGAATTAAATAGAGAAATGCAATTACATGAAATACCCAGAAGAAAAAAGAAAATCATAATGTTATTCAAACACATAAAAGCCTAAATTTTTATAACAAAATGAAATCATAGACTTGCGAAAGAAAGTAAAAGAAAAAGAATATAATAGTTTCCTAGTCGACCTTTGTAATGGACCAACGGAATTCCATAACAACCATTAAGAGTGCTTCATGAAGAAACCAGCAATAAAGAATAAGACTTTGAAACCAGTCATTTATAATTAGTAAGAGCAACTCCAACCACACTCTTTATTTTTTACTAGCTAAAGTACAAAAAAAGTACACTCTTTATTTTACCTAATTAGTTTAGCTATTGTGTGTTCCAACCATACTCTTTATTTTAACAAGTCATTCAAACTAACTTAACCAATTTTCAAAATAAAAAATGCTATATATATTATTGTTAACAATAGAATTCATATCATTATCAAAACATAATGATCATTTAAAGAACAAAAAATCAGCACATTTTTAAACATATCATTTGAATTAAAAATTTCTTCTTCGGCCTTTCTCAATAACAGTCATTCATTTACAACGAGATTATCACTAGTTTCTATAAGAAAAGAGTAATGGCAATAGTCTCTGTTAATGTACTGAGAAATATAAAATGAGAAAAAGAAAAAGAAAATAGAGCATGAGATGGATCCGGAGGCCAAGCTCCTCCCCTTGAGCGTCCACCCGTTCAATCCAGCGACCTACCGACCGGCGATTCATGTGCTTCCTCCTGACAGACTTCACCAGTTCAGGAGTTTTGACAGGACGGTGCCTTCAGAGCATCTCCTGTGCGAGCCAGAGTCGCATCTATCATACGGCGCTTCCGAGGTATATTCTTCCCTATTTCATTTTCCGAAATGTAGTACATTTAACTGCCATAGTTGGTCCTGTTCTTTAACTGCTTAACTCGGATACACCGATACACTTTATGTTGTAGTTGACTGTGAACACATTTGCACTTGATATCTGTTTGAATCTGAACACGTGCATACATGCTGTATTGTCACGGAACCACCCAAACACACTGGCACATCACATGTTGTAGTTCACTGTAAGCACACCGGCACCCGATGTTTGTTTGAACTTGAAAACGTACACACACGATGTATCTGCACTGAACCACCCAAACACACTGACACATCAAATGTCGCAGTTCACTTCGAGCACACCGACACCCGATATTTGTTTGAACTTTAAAAAAAAAAAATGTGCACACACGCTATATTGTGACCAATTCTGAATGCTCTTCAAAACTGTACATTTTATATTGCTTCGCAACTGTTTTTCTTGAACATAGGGAGATTCCCATGCCTTCCGGGGGTACGGGAATGTCGCCGCTCGCGATTGGTACATGGAGTTGCCCGATGCGGTCCGCCACATCGTAGACCAGGCTGGCATCGACGCCTTCTGCAGAGGACTCTCCTGGCTTACTGCGAGCAGGCCTCTTCTCACCGCTCTGGTGGAGAGGTAGTGGGACACCACCAACTCATTCCACTTCTCAGTCACGGGAGACATGACGACGACTCCCTATGACTTCTCGATGCTAACCAGCATCGGGGTAGGGGTGATCCAATCCCCTTCGACACCGACATGGACGAGTGGGAGGCCACTCAGATTTACTTGCTGGGCGAGATGCCGCCTCTCGAACGCCCCGGCTTCATCAGATATTCATGGTTCGAGGTCTAGTTCAGGGTTCAGCCAGCCTTGGCTGAGGAGGCACTGATGACCCAGGAGGAGGTGGAGCAGTACGCCCGTGGCTTCCTGATGTTTCTGCTGGGGACGACCATTTTCGCCGATCGAGCGAACACCATGCTCTCTATTTGTTGAGTGCGCTAGTGGACATCATGCAAATCCTGTGCTATGACTGGGGCGGCGCTGCCTTGGCCACTTTGTATGGATACATGAGCTCAGCCTCTCGTTGTAGCGGGCAGTTGCTCAGAGGCCACTGGCGAACTTGGGAGGTACGTTTTCTTCTTCTGTTTTTCGTTTCTGCTCTACATTTTCTGTACTCTGTACACTGCGCACACTGCGGTCTGTTTCATGTTGACTATATACTGCACACACGGCACACATATACTCTATTTTACACTTGCTGTACACTGTACACTCTGCATAATACACTGCACAATATACTGCTCTGTGATTTCTGCTTTATTCTGCATTTCGCTTTATCTGATAAGCATACTTACTCTGCAGTTGTGGGTCTACGCCTACTTTCCGAGGCTTGCGCCAGTGCCTGACGAGGAGACCCCTTTTGTCGTTCCATTCTCCCGACGCTTCGACATGAGATGCGTGAGGAGACTGCGGGAGACATTCATCTTCTTTCGCCGCTACTTTGACACCATCACCCCCGCGGAGGTATGTTCAACTTTAGAGTTTATATAAACTTCGCTTTACACTGTATTTTCAATAACAGTAGATAATAAACTGCATGCCATTTAAAGATCACCTGGCAGCCTTGCGCTTCATTGCCAGCTGCGATGCGGGAGCGATTTTCCAGTGCCGAGGAGACTGCACGCTTCAGGATCTTGCTGTAGGGGCCAGTCTATCGGGCTTGGTACCTGGGTGAGCGTTTCCTACGCCAAACCCTGGGTTTGAAAGAGCAGATAGTCCCGGTTCACCCTTCTGAGCATATGATGGATACCGAGAGGTTCACTCCTAAGCAGATGGCCAACTATACGATCGGCTGGGATGCGACACGCTTCAGAGGCATAGGCAACTACTCAGTGTACGTTCAGACGTATATCATGCGGCCTTTGAGCAACGGCCGTCGAGTCAAGAGAGAGAGGCCTACGGCGTCAGCGGCTGGAGTAGGGGCAGGAGCGGGAGCGGGAGCACCGAGGGTGGCTTGGGCCCGTGGCAGGAGCGGAGCTTGGGGAGGGCGGGGGGCTAGTTGGTCAGCATTGCCCGGGACGATGACATGCCGAAGACGTGGTGGGGTGACTTACCAGATCCCCATTGCTCCCCCTCCAGCTAATCACGAGCTAGTCGGGTTCTACGGCTTGCCTCCGGTATGTACTATTGTATTTTGCATTCTGCATAGTTAGTTCATTTCAATTCATTTGATATTCTGCAGAATACTGATGCTTCTAACACTTTTGCAGGCTTCCTCCGAGTACACTCGCCAGTCCCTGGAGTTGACCGCCTCGATAATGGTGATGCTTCAGCAGAGCCTCGACCTTCTGGCAATTTACAGTATTCCGATATGTTCTTCTGACCACGGTCTCAAACCATACATAAACTGTTTCACAGAATCTGATGCACAACACAACACAACACTTGATACACGGCCCTTACGGTATCTGACACACTGTAGCCCACAGACTAGTCACAGCACTACTCACGGCATTCATACACTATACTCATACATTGCATTTTGCATTGATACACTGCTCACGATATTCACACACTGTATTCATACACCGCATCCTGCACTGATACACTGCTCACAGTATTCACAAACTGTATTCATGCACTGCATTTTGCAGTGATACACTGCTTACAATATTCACACTGTATTCATACACTGCATTCTGCACTGATACACTGCTCACAGTATTCACACATTGTATTCATATACGACATTTTGTAGCATATTGATGCGTTTGCCATTTGTACTTTTCAGCATCCCTTCCAGATTCCTACTGTAGGAGGTGCTCCAGCTGGACCATCCGTTCTTGTTCGAGGGGGAGATAGAAAGGGCAGAGTATACCCCCGTACCAAGGCGGGGCGCACTCATGTTGGGAGTAGCTCACGGGCACCAGTCCCCGATGATGATGAGTCCGAGGCGGAGATGAAGACGGAGGCAGAGGCAGAGTCATCTAAGGAGGAGACCGTAGATGGCACTGACTCAGGCTCAGATGACGGCGCTGATGACGATGCTCCTGGACCTTCGTCCAGGAAGAGGACGAGGACAGACCCTTAGGCCTGAGGCCGCTTGACATTGATCCAGATTTTTGCTGCTTTTCTTCTTCTTTTCTTTTGTACTTTTCTTTTTTGCTGGTTGCTAGAGTACCTCGTACTACCACAGGCAGGTTTTTGTTTTCTCCAACACTTTGTACTTGAAAAATATGATGAAATGAAACAAAGCTTTTTGTCTAAAAATTTGTTACATTTGTACATTTTATATATTGCATCGCATTGCAACATGTTACACCTCAATGTAAATGAGATTGATCTCCTGTCTGAAAATCAAACATTTGTATTGTAATAACCGGGTAATGAACCAGCTAATAGCAAAACAACTTAAACAACCCACTGCTCAGTCCGAACACTCGGCTCATACTCTGTTGGGGATTAATCTGCATACAGCGAATCCCGAACAAACAGTCCAATTTGAAAAGACGGAACACAAAGGTGGGATTAGCTGAAGTTGAAGCACACTCAGATGTAATCTAAAACCCAAAAGCTTCAGAGAGGCCTAGGTTTTCCTGTTCACACTTATCGGGGGTGGACCCCGCAGTTGTATGAAAGAACCAAATCATGTTTTTGCACAAATGTGGAGAATGGCACAGCACTCGGAGCACAAAACGATCGGTTTTTGAAATTGAAGAAGGGTTTTTAAAACCGGGGTAGTGAGCCTACAACTGGACATAGCGGGAACGACTCAACAGCGGAAACAAAAAGGTAAACAACCTAAGCACAACGAGACACACTCGGAAAAGACTCAAAACAAAAGTTGAGGTAAACAGAACAAAAGACACGACATACAGACGTGTTAACGAAGACGGGGGACCTCAGATCACGAGGAGCCAGTTTCTCTAGGTATTGTTTCCCACCCTTCCTCATTTGTGTGATTCTCACATCACTCGGCTCTCAGGCTCGGTTTTTCTCTCAAAACCCTTTGGCTCGCTTTTTCTCTTAACTTACACCTCTCTATTCTTTATTCTCTCATTTTTTTATCCCTCCCCAGGGTGTTTGATGGATGAATAGGAAGTTGTGGGTTCACACTCGATACGGTTAGCTCACGGCTATTTCTCTTGGTGGCGTTTGGTCGATGCCCCAGACAAGGGAATGGAGTATCTTGATCCGTTCCGATTTGTGCTTCACACTTGGTTTGATACCTCATTGTTCGGAGGTTGAGAGAGCTTTCAGTCCTTTAATGACAACTTCAGTTGTGCCCTTCTTGGCAAGTACGCTGGTGATGGGGGAAAGACAGGAAGCCTGACTCAACCGCACCCCTAGTTCATCATTTTGACCATTTTTTGTTTTGGTTTCTACGAAAATAATTTTGACCAATATGAGAGTTAGATTAACATATTTGTGCGATTTTTGATTTGAAAATCATGCAAGTCAGGCTATGAACACTGAAAATTTTCCTTTTTGGGTTGGAGAAAATGGTTCAGTTTTGGAAAATGAAATAATTTTCGAGAAAATGGTCAACCTCAGTAAAAATTCTCAAAAACTATTTTTGCAAACGGTCAATGCTCAACGAGCGCGGTACTTACTCTCGAGATGTATAACCTCGGATCGGAGGCAATGGAAAATTGCCCCTTTGCTTGAAGAGAGTTGCATGGCAACGGAAAGTTACCCCTTGTTTGAATGGCGACTCATGGCAACGAAAAGTTGCCCCTTGTCTAGATAATTGCCGCAGCATACTGTAGTCAGTCCTTATTAGTGATGATGGCAACCAAACTCTCGGACACAGAGAAGACGAAGATGGTCAAAACCAATATATGGACACAGTCACTTTGAAAGTGTTGGTGGCTGGACTTCAGGATGAAGTTGCCTACATATCCCAAACATGGGAATCAAGGATGATCAAAACCATTACATGGACTTAGTCGCTATGAAAGCGTTGGGGACTGGACTTCAGGATGAAGTTGCCTATGTATCCCAAACATGCGAATCAAGCCTTACGTAGTTCGGGTTAAGGTACACTCGGGTATTTTACCCTTCACTTTTTTTTTTTTTTAGTCTCTAACTTTTGCCAAGGCGTCCATTGCGGGTTTTCGACCTTGCGAGCTTTGTTCTTCTTTCCTTTTTTAATTCTTTTCTTTTCTCTTTTTTATTTTTATTTTTCTCTTTTCATTTCTTTTGCATTTTTTTTTGTATTTTCTCTTGCTGTAACTTTTGCCTGGGTCACCCTTTTGGGTTTTCGGCCCAGCGAGCCTCTCAAAGGGTAAAAGTGTAACAAGTCCATGCCAAATGGTTTTGAGATCCTGAAGTCATCTGAATCCAGGAAAATGACTGTTGTATTGATTTGCTGAAGGACCCATCTTCGGCTCTTCGAGCACATCGGACATTTTTGCCCCTAGTTGGAGGGGTGCTTCTGTTCTAGCTTCACATGCTTCTTCTGATGAGATTTGATCTTCTTGATCTGACTTTGGTGCCTCTTGTTCGTGGGCTACTTCCAATCTGGCCACACAGGCCTCTCTTGATGGTCGATCATTGAACACTCCGAGTTGTGGTTCAATGTTTTAAAGCAAGGGCTAAAGTCTTAATGCTGAGAGTGATCCTAAGCTGCACAATCTCAAGAGCGATTCCACACAAGTCTTCGCAGGACCGCGCAAAACATTTTTTGAAAATTTTTAAGAAAGCGATTAATCGCTTGTGCTGAAGACAGTGCGGAACCAATCTGGATCAAGCCAGGGTCCTTCTCAGTACTCATGTTAACCAACATGATTTCAATCATTAAAGGCTTAGCCTGCCTCTCTTTCTCTCAAATGATCAAAGTTTTGCAAATCCCGAGGAATTCCTTCCCCTTTGTTTTCACCGCAGTATTCAAAAAGGTTTTGAAAAACTTAGGTCAATGCAATGATTTCAAGGCACATAAAAGACACAGCTTCTAGTCAAATACTGCCATCTCATTTAGAATTTCTGGCACAACTGGCACACTGCAGAAGCAAACACAAGAGTGTGGGAATTACTGCTTTTTCTAAGTACAAAACATGACAGCCACAGCTGTTTCATTTAGATTTCCTGGTTGCAACTGGCTCCACGGAAGAGAGAGACTCAAAAGAAAGCAAAACGGTAATTACAAAACAAAAGGGCGTTCAAGGCAACAACCCTGAAATCACCCGACATTCTATACAATGGGACTGACTCGACGCGACAAGATAGACCCTTAAGCAAAAAGACTGACTCAAAACAAAGAGACAGACTAAAAACAAGACCACCGAACTGACTCAACACCTAAGTCAGGAACCACGAAAATTGGCATTCGACAATGCTCAAAAGTGCGTGCCAGACGCCTTGTCCGAAATGCAACGAGCGCCGCCCGCTGATCACAAACTTGCAGTATCTTCGAAGTCCAATAGCTCAGTAGTGACAGACTTTGCTGAGGTAGGTGGGAGGATAACCTCATTGTCGATCAAATCTTGTACTTCATGACGAAGGCGAAAACAACCATCGGTACTGTGACCAGACTGTTGGTGGTACGCGCAGTACAAGGTAGCATCATGTGAGAGAGGGAGATTCTTCGGGAGAGGCCGAGGCTCGAGGGGTTTAAGATGTCCCTTTTTAGCCAAAATTTGAAATGCCCTAGACAAAGGCATGTAGAGGGCGTGAAAGACTCTGCGCCCTCGAGGCAGGTACTTCAAAGTCTGAGGGTTCTTGATAGACGCACTAGCAAAAAGGTTGGCAGACACTGTCTTGGCTTTCTGATCTTTTCCTGGTGCAGGCTTGGGAATGAAAGGAACTGTCTTGGCATGACAGGGCCTATCCCGATTTTCTGCTTGGCTTGAACTGCCTTCAGTTGGAGTGGGGAAAGCATCATCCACAGCTTTAGTCATGACTGCGAACACTTGTTGCTTATTCATTCCCCCGGCTTTCAAAGCCTCGACTACCCACAACAGTTGTCCAACGGGATCAGCATCTGTTCCCACTTTGTTCTGACCTCTAGCCTCAGTTTGATCGAGGGTTTGGGTTACTATATCAGAGCGAAACCCTGTTGTTGTTGACACGTCGTAACCGTAGCTGGAGGCAACCTCTGGTTGGCTGAGCTCGATTACAATCCGCCCCAGTAGCGGGGGTTCTTGTGGTACAAAATTCCCGGCATATGATGTGGCTGGTGGCGAAGCCAACATTCCACAGGCCAGATCGGCCACGGATCTTTGGAGGTCGCCGATCATTCCCATTAATTCAAACGTGGTGGGCTCACGAGCCTAATACAACTGGGGGGTCCAGATCGGGTGTGCAGCAGGTGACCTGGGTGGATGCGGTACATCAACATTGGTCTCATCCTGCGAGATGATCCCTTGGTCTAACGCGGCTGCCATAACCACAATTTCCTCTAAGCTTTGGGTCGTCATAACTCCGTTCAACCAAACGGAGACGATGCAGTCGGTGATCGATGGATTCGATATCTGTCTTGCCTCAATGAGGAAGAACACCAAATCTCTGAACCCAAATAACTGTACTTTACTACTAATCACTGTTCCACAAAATCACTGCCCCCCAAAACACTGAATCTGATATCTACGGATATAACCGATTCTCAAATTCTGATACTGATGCCCTTAGGCCTGATGCCCCAGACTTGCAAACTGGTATGTACGTTCCTGTAGAGATACACTCTAGAAGCACATAGCAAGTAAGAGAGAGCCAAAACATCCCTATGTTGGGGTAGGGTTTTCCTGTCCTATTTTGTCAGGAGCTAGGGTTTCACTACGCACACAGCGGTTTCAAACAACCTAACATCGGGTAAGGAACCTGTCCTAGCTTGGAATGGTCACTATAGATTTCGATATGCACTAGGTCGAATGGTCAAAAGGGTGCCCCGGTAAAACTGGGGTTTGTGTTCCCAAACTGTCAGAGCCATAACCGGTCACCTTTATGGTCATGCCTTGACAAGACAAGCCTCCAATAAACCGTTCAGGAATGGCAGATGGCAAACACTGTATCCTAGGCACACCAATGAACATGCAATGCAAAGAAACAGATAAGTGAAATCAAAACAGGACATCACGAGTTCGAGTCAAGCTCTCTAAGTCCCCAGCAGAGTCGCCAGAAACTGTGGACACGCCCTCGGGCTTTATGCCACCACAATTCGGACTCCCTTTTGTGTCACAGTTCTTAATCTGAACCAAAGAGTCCAAATCCGACAAAGCGTTTTGAGAAAATAGATTTTCAGAAAAGAAGTGTCAAACATGGACTGCTTTGCCAGATACAGAGTCGCCACCAAAATATTTTTTATGGGGGAATTTAGGAAACCTTGACTCATTTGCCTAAGGCCACATGTCCGTCATTACCAAAGTTGCCTCGGCTCGGGAACTTGGGTACGATTGGGGAAGGTCAGCTATGAGCACCCCCTCCCACCCGATCCGAAGATCGGCCTCTACTAATCATGATATCTTATTTTGAAAACATTACGTGTTCTTATACCGGTTATTAGCCTAGAATTACTATGTGATGCGCACGACAAGACAAGTATAGACTAAATTGCCTAAGTCGGAACAAAGTATCGCATTTCCGTTTGTTTGGAAAATGGTTTGAATTATGCTACTCGCGAGTAGGCTAAAATACGGATTTCGATGAATTATCCCAATTCAAACAATCCAACCTTCACCCACAGGCATTCAGGTAGTTCATATCACATAAGCATCTAGCCACATGGTAAGCATGCTATCATGTTAACATTCACACTCATGCGAGATGCTAAAGCATAAAAGCTTACCGAGTACTCTAAGCCAAAATAAGAAACTAGTTAGTAATCATGCATGACCCTAGTTAATGCTAAAATGGTTAATGCAACACATGCAAAATGCAACTAGAAATAGGCTCGGCTATTCTAAGAATGACATGTGTGATGCTACAACTAACACGTATTTGTAGACACCCCATTTTTGACCGTCCTCAAGACTTGGACGTCACCGTTTGAACACTCGGTGATTATCCATGTTTGTGTTCGTTTGGAGTTCCCGGGGGTCTCGGCTACGCGTCCTGCCTCAGGATCTCCGAACTTGACCGTTTTGTGTCTGGTTTTGTACCAAACACTTGTGTTTTGCCTTGGAGGGGCAGGGAATGCCTTGTGAGGCATCCCCACACACCACCGGCAGTGGCTAGAGGTCACCGGCTGGTTTTTGTTGCCATCGGCACTTTTTGTTGCCGGTTGGCACTAAATTTTGTCAAAATGACATTTTTGGGCAGCCGACCACTGTTCATCTACTTTATGTAGATATTTTGTGCCAGCTGTGATAGCGGACACCAACTCTGCTTCCCTCCATACACGTGTATGGAGGGATTTCCCTCTAAGCAAGCTTGTTGTATAAGCTTTGCAAGAGGGAGTTCTATAAGAGGGGAGGCCTTCTCTTTGCTCTAGGTTAGAAACTTTGAAAGCAAAACCAGAGCTTACACATATAGATACACCCTATCTCTAAATTTCCCTCTCTCTCCTCCTTTGTGTGTGTTTCTTGGCCTAAAAGTGTGATTTTACCTTACTTTTGCACCAATACACACACTATTACACCTTGCTCCAAGATTGAGGACTTTGAGGGTTGATTCTTGAGTTTTTGGGCTGTTTTTTTATCAAAAGAAGGGGGTTGCCTTGGCTGTTCTTGAAGTGTGCTTCAAGGGTGAGCATTTTACTTTAGTTTCCCCAAACTTGCACTAGCTTTTTACCTATCTTACTTGCTGATTTAGTTTTTGTGCATAACATAAAAAAGGCTTGTATTTTCATGCTTAAGAACTTTCATTAAGGGTCCTTTGTGATTTGAGTTCAAACTCACCCTCTTAGGCCTTATTTGGCCCTTTTTGTTGCCTCTTTGGTAAGGCCTTGTTTGCTTAAGTGTTTTGGTCTTCTCACCACTGAAAGGTGGTTTGAAGTCTTGCATAGGGGAGGGACACCCCTCTCCCTTCTTTGTCTTGTTTCCTTGCATTTTGGCTTAAAAGGGTAACATGCATGCTTGATCATTTTTGGCCCCATTTCAGAAGTTTTTTGGGTGTTTTGGGTCATATGTGATCTCTATTTTTGGCCGGATTTGTACCCATTTGCATGCTTAATATACTTGCTTTACATTCCTCCATTTGGCCTAGAATTGTACCTTGTGTTTAGGCCATGATTCTTGCATGTGTTGGCTTGGTTCCATGAAGATGTTGGCATTATTTTACCATGTTTAAGGTCTGTTGGCCATTCATTTCAGTCATGCTTGCCTTGTTTGATGTCATCTCTTTGTGTTTTGGCTTGTAAGCCTTGAGCATATTGACCTCTAGCATGCATAACTATGATCATCCTCATGATTTGGCATCATTTAGGACCATATTTCAGTCCATGAATCACGTTTATATGTGTGCATGTGTGATCTCTTTCATGCCTTGAGGGTGTGCCCTTTTATGCCTAGATATGAGCTTTGGTGCATACATCCCTTTGGAGCCACTTTAGCTGCCATATTAATGGGTTTTAGAGTCCTTTTTTTTGCATGTTAAATTTCTGTTTTGGCTTGTCCAAGTCATGCCATGAGTGGTCATGTTGGTGGGAGTGAAGTGCCTCCTTTTTTTGTGCCTTAACCTTAGGACCATTGATTTGCTTGTTGGCATGAGTTTTAGTCCACCTTTTAGGCACTTTTGGCCACTGTTTTGGGGTGGATCAAGGCCTGCCCCTTTATGGTACAAGGCTCTCTTGCATGCTTGTCTTATGTCCATTGCATAATCGTCTCATCAAGTGTGGTATTACGTTGATTCTATTGCTTAAATGGTCCATATTTACATTGCATTTGCATCTTGTATGCCTAGCATTGCATGCTTGTCATACTAGTTGCATGACACTTGGTATGCCTTGCATCTTAATATCATGTTGCATTTTGAGCCATGCTTACATAACATGCATTACATTGCTTGGTTTGGGGTGTCAAACCTAGTGTGAGGGTTAAGGGGCGTTCATACTATAAGTGATGTAACGTGCCTTAACTCTCGGTCACCGGGGCCTTTGACTTCGACATGATAAGGCCTTGGTCCTCATTTGTGTGTTGCATGCATTTTTTTATCAAATGGCAAGCTCGATCTCTTGGGCTATCATGCACCATTGATGGTTCGAGTATCGAGGGCCATGATCCCCTGAGTTCAACACATGATGGGAAACATGACCATGCTCACATGTGCCTGAAATCCCATGCCATATGCTGTCTGTTCTCTGTTGCTGTCAAAACTGTCTCCTGCAGGAAGTTTCTGCCGACCGGCATAATTCAGTGCCGACCGGCCATTGGTGAAGGGCCGATAAGTCCAGAAGCAGCCGGCGGCAATTATGCACTGCCGGTGGGAATTTCCCCCAGCCGGTGGTACTCTGCAGTATGCAATAAACCTGTCCCAGCACTTTGGAATTTTTCAGAAAGATAGGGCAGTATAAACAGAGACAGCCTTGGTATGGTACGGACTTTCCGGGCAAGGCGGGTTCGAGCATACATCATTCGCGCATCTCGAGGCGGAGGCTGCAGCCATCTCTCTCCTTTATTTTGCATTCGTTCTATTAATTAAGTAGAAATTCTGTAATAATTAATTTATTTGTTATTCGGACTGTAATATTTATTTGTACCCTCCAAGCGAGGGCAAATCTGTAATAAGTGTGTGTGAGTGGGGTGTATGTCTTCTAATCCCACGTCTTTCTTCCCTTTTATTTACCTGGTTATGATGGTAGATTAGGGCATATTTAAAATTAGCATACCTTATGCAATGCATGCGTGCATTCATACTTTTCTCCTGCATACACCGGGCTCGGTACATCATGCTAACTGCATTTGTATTTCAAATTCCAAATTGAATACGTGCATCAATTGGTTGCATTTCGCATGCCATGTTTAGGTTAGCCGAACCTACTCTAATTACATCTTGCATGTGTTGCATTAGTCAATTTCACATGAACTAGGATGATGCATGTTTGCTAACTAGTTTATTGTTTTGGCACGGAGTACGATGTAAGTATTTATGCTTTAGCATCTCGCATGCGTGTGAATGTTAACATGATAGCATGCTTACCATGTGGCTATGTGCTTATATGAGATAAACTGTTTGAATGCCTGTGGGTGAAGGTCAGATTGTTTGTGTTGGAAAAACTCGTTGAAATCCGTATTTTAGCCTACTTGCGAGTAGCAAATTCCAAAACATTTTCCAAAACAAACGGATATGCAATGCTTATTTCCAAATTAGGCAATCTAGTCTATACTTGTTTGCTGCGCGCATAACATAGTAATTCTAGGGTAATAAATGGAATAAGAACACATAACGTTTTCAAAATCGGATATCATGGTTAGTAGAGGCCGGTCTTCGGACCGGGCGAAAGGGGGTGCTCATAGCTGACCTTCCCCGATCGTACCCAAGCTCCCGAGCCGAGACAACTCCGGTGATGACGGACATGTGGCCTTCGGCACCGAGTCAGGGTTTCCTAAATTCCCCCTTAGAAAATATTTAGGTGGCGACTCTGTATCTGGCAAAGCAGTCCATGTTTGGCACTTCTTTCCTAAAATCTGTTTTCTCAAAACGATTTGCCAGATTTGGACTCTTTGGTTCAAGATTAAGAACTGCAAACAAAATCGAGTCCGAACTGTAGTAGCGGGGTCCCTCGCGGACGCATCTACAGTATTCAACTTGAAATTGAAATACAATGCAGTTAGTATGATGCGCCGAGCCCGGTGCATGCAAGATAAATGTATGGATGCACGCATGCATAGCATAAGGTATGCTAATTTAAATATGCCATAATACTAACCATTGAAAGGAGGTAAGTAAAAGGGAGAAAGAAGTGGGGGTTGGAAGACATGCACACACGCACCCACACTTATTACAAATTCTCCATTGCTCAGAGGGACCAAAACAATAATACAATTTAACTAACTATCAAGATAATTAAATATTACCGACAATTAACTAGTTAAGCCAATTAACTAAGCTAATAAAACAGTAAAAGTAGCCTCGGGAATAGGGCCCAATGCATGCGCGCTCGGTTCCGCTTGGAAGTTTACTGCCATGCACAAGTTACCTCTGTTTCCCCTACTCTGCTCCTCTGAAAATTGCACAAATCCAAGGTGTGCTCCATGGACGCTGTAGATCACCACCGACCAAGTGGAAACCCCACCGACCATGTGCGGATGGTCATCGACCATTTGTTGAGCTCTTGGCCATCAATAATTGGTCGGTCGGCAGTATAGATGGCCGGCCGGCCAAAGCTTCCTGTAGCAACCTGTTTTGACAGCAGCAGAGGGCAAAACATGGCATGGCAATGTATTTCAAGCAATGTTTGCACCAACCACCCTCCTTATCATGTTTATGACTCAAAGGAGTATGGTCCTCGATTCTTGGACCATCAATCGCTCATTTCAATGCGTGATGGCCCAAGAAACCAAGTGTGCTATTTCAATGTCGAATGAAATGCACTTAAACAAACAAATGGCCGAACCTCTATCACTTGATCAAGAGGTAAGGCATGCATGCCAATGCAATGCAACCTAGGCGTGCGAACTAGGCATGCGATATGAACATGAAGACAAGTATGCTAGGCACGCAACCTAAGCTAGCAAGCATGCAAGCGTGTAATAACTATGCTAATGATCAACATGCAAGATGTAACCTAATCATGCAAGTGTGTAAGGCATGCAACGTGTTATGCAACCTAGTCAAGGAAATGTGTGCCAAATGCAAGTGTCACTTAAACATGCAACAACAATACATGGTAAGTCAAGGATGCAATCAACACACAAGGTGAGCATGCCACAATATGCAAATGAGGGACATACACTAGTTTGGATAGCTCTCTATTAGGCCCAAAACAGTGGCCAATTGCTAAGAGAAAGAGGACCAAATAACACGCAAGCATGCATGCACACAAGGACCAACACTTAGGCATTGAAGAACAACTCTCAAGCACACTTAAGAGGATGAAAACATGGACAAATGGCATGCATTATAAGCTCTGAAAATCATGTTAGAGAAGGTGTCAAACCAATCGACAATGCAAGCTAGGCATGCCACCAATCCCAAGGACTTAAACCATGGCCATATGACATATGAAGCAAATGACCAAAATGAACTAAAACAGTCCTAAATCATGCAAAAGTAAGCCCCAAAAACCACTTAGATGGCATCTAAATGATCTAATCCTAGAGGCATACACAATGGCACAAACATGGAGCAAGAAACACCAACCTTTTAAAGCATGAAAGGGGCATCAAATGCAAGCATACGAGCATATCATGAAGACTGAAATGACATGACAAGTGGTTCTAAACCACTGAAATGATGTAAGGATGGCATGCTAGAGGGGTCAATGCTTAAGGCATACAAGAGAGGTTACATGGTAGCTATACAAAGCAAGGCATGGACAACCCAAATGACCAAAAATAGACCTTTAGAATGCTAAAACAAGCATAAAAGCTTCACAAAGCTAAGCCAAAAACATGCTAGAAACAAGGCTCAAAGCACAAGGCATGTTAAGGCAATTCATGGCATTACAAGACATGTATGCTAAGCAAGCATGGTGTGTCTAAACCAACTCACAACAATGCCATATTATGGTATAATAAGCATAAAAAATAGTTAAGGCATGGCCAACATACACTTAGACAAGGTGCTCACTAATGGGGCTTAAATCGCCATTATTGAAGACAACAAGGAGAGGGGGTGACCCTCTCCTTCCTAGGACCTTAAGGCACCGTCCTCACCATCGAAATCCCTCAAGATTTCAGTGGTGAGGAGGCCCAAACAAGGTGGTCCTGGAACTCAACCAAAATGGCACAGAATGGGGCCAAACAAGACCTAAGAGGGGTCAAACAACCCCGAAGCTCAAAACACTCTTAAACAACTATTTTAAGCAGGTAAATACAGAACTTTTGTATGTTCTATGAAAAGTCTAAAAATAGTTGCAAGATAGTCAAAAAAGCTATGCAAAAATGGGGAATAAAGGAGTAAGTTCTTACCCTTGTTGACCTTCTTCAAGAATGATGCTCCAACAGCTTCTTCAAGCTCAAAATCACCCAAAAACACCAAGAACACCCTTCTGGTCCGTCAGCAACCAAGAGAAGGTGTAGGACTAGGTGTTTGTGTGCAATAGTAAGACTAAACACACACACAAGGCAAAAAGAGAGAGAGATATAGAGATGGAATAGATACAAACTCAAACCCTAATCTCAGAGTTCTTCTGAAAATTTTTGTAACCCTAATGGAGGGAGAAGAGGCTCCCTCTTATAGAGCTCACTCTTGCAAAGCTTCTCAAGTAAGCTAGTCAAGAGGGAGATCCCTCCATACACGTGTATGGAGGGGAGCAAAGTGTATACTAGCTGTAATATCTGCAAAAGTAGATGAACTGTGGTCGGCCAGCCAAAAATGCAATTTGACCAAAATAGATGGTCGGTCGACCATCTAGAGTGCCGGTCGGCCAAACATTTGGCCTATGGCAACAAAACACAGCCGGTGGCCTTAAGCCTTGGCCAGTGGAGTGTGGGGATGGCCAACAAACCATTCCCTGCCCTCCAAAGCAAAAACACAAGTGTTCGGTGCAAACCCAAACACAAAACAATCGAGTCGAGAGATCTAGAGGCAAGGTGCGTAGCCGAGACCTCCGGGAACTCAAGACGAACACAAACAAGGATGATCACCAAGTGTTCAAACGGTGACGTCCAAGTCTTGAGGACGGTAAAAAATGGGGTGTCTACAGACCCTCTTGCATGATGTCAAATATGTAATTATGGTGTTACTTAAAATTTCTCATGCATTAGGGTTTGAATACTAGGACTGTTATTCGGGCCCTCTTGCATGATGGCAGATATGTAATTATAGTGTTTATTTACAATTTCTCATGCATTAGGGTTCGAATACTCGGACACTTATTCGGACCGTCTTGCATGATGGCAGATTTGTAATTATGGTGTTACTTACAATTTCTCCAAATGAGGGTTCGAATACTCGGACACTTATTTAGACCCTCTGGTATGATGGCAGATATGTAATTATGGTGTTTACTTACAATTTCTCATGCATTGGTGTTCGAATACTCGGACACTTATTGGGACACTCTTGCATGATGGTAGATATGTAATTATGATGTTTATTTACAATTTCTCATACATTACGGTTCGAATACTCGGACACTTATTCGGACCCTCTTGCATGATGACAGATATGTAATTGTGGTCTTTACATTCGATTTCTCATGCATTCCGGTTCGAATGCTCAGACACTTTTCAGACCCTCTTGTTGCATGACAGATATGTAATTTTAGCGTTTACTTACAATTTCTCAGGCATTAGGGTTCGAATACTCGGACACTTAATAGGACCCACTTGCATGATGTCAGATATGTAACTATGGTGTTACTTACAATTTCCCATGCATTAGGGTTGGAATACTCGGACAGTTATTCAGGCCCTCTTGCATGATGGCAGATACGTAATTATGGTGTTTACTTACAATTTCTCATGCATTACGGTTCGAATGCTCGGACACTTATTTAAACCCTCTTGTATGATGGCAGATATGTAATTAAGGCGTTTATGTACAATTTCTCATCCAATAGGGTTCGAATACTCAGACACTTATTCGGACCCTTTTGCATGGTGGCAGATATATAATTATGGCGTTGACTTACAATTTCCCATGCATTAGGGTTCGAATATTTGGACACTTATTCGGACCCTTTTGCATGATGGCAGATATGTAATTACGGTGTTTACTAACAATTTCTCATGCATTAGGGTTCGAATACTCGGACACTTATTCCGACCCTCTTGCATGATGGCAAATATGTCATTATGGTGTTTAGTTTCAATTTCTCATTCATTGGGGTTCGAATACTCGGACACTTATTCCGACCCTCTTGCACGATCACTGATATGTAATTATGGTGTTTGTTTACAATTTCTCTTGCATTAGGGTTCGAATACTCGAACACTTATTCAAACCCTCTTGTATGACGATAGATATGTAATTATGGTGTTTACGTACAATTTCTAATGCATTGGGGTTCGATTACTCGGAGACTTATTTAGACCCTCTTGCATGATGGCCGATATGTCATTATGGTGTTTACTTACAATTTCCCAAAATTAGGGTTCGAATACTCGGACACTTATTCAGACCCTCTTGCATGATGGCCGATATGTCATTATGGTGTTTACTTACAATTTCTCAAAATTAGGGTTTGAATAGTAGGACACTTATTCGAACCCTCTTGCATGACGGCAGATATGTCGTTATGGTGTTTACTTACAATTTCCCATGAATTAGGATTCGAATAGTAGGACACTTATTCGGACCCTCTTGCATGGTGACAGATATGTAATAATGGTGTTACTTTCAATTTCTCATGCATTAGGGTTCAAATACTCAGATACTTTTTCGGACCCTCTAGCATGATATCAAATATCAAATTATGGTGTTCACTTGCAATTTCTCATGCATTGGTGTTTGAGTACTCGGACACTTATTCGGACCCCCTTGCATGATGACAGATATGTAATTATTGTGTTTACTTACAATTTCTCAACCATTACGATTCGAATACTTGGACACTTATTCAGACCCTCTTCCATGATGACAGATATGTAATTATGATGTTTACATTCAATTTCTCATGCATTACGGTTCGAATACTCGGACACTTTTCGGACCCTCTTGCATGATGGTTGATATGTAATTATGGCGTTTACTTACAATTTTTCATGCATTAGGGTTCGAATCGTCGGACACTTAATAGGACTCTCTTCTATGATGTCAGATATGTAATTATGGTGTTACTTACAATTTCTCATGCATTAGGGTTCGAATACTCGGACACTTATTCGGGCCCTCTTCCGTGATGGAAGATATGTAATTATGGTGTTTCTTGCAATTTCTCACGCATTAGGGTTCGAATGCTCGGACACTTATTCAGACCCTCTTGTATGATGGCAGATATGTAATTATAGCGTTTACGTACAATTTCTCATGCAATACGGTTTGAGTACTCGGACACTTATTCGGATCCTTCTGCATGATGACAGATATGTAATTATGGTGTTTACTTACAATTTCTCCAAATTAGGGTTCAAATACTTGGACACTTATTCGGACCATCTTGCATAATGGAAGATATTAATTGTGGTGTTTACTTACAATTTCTCATACATTCGGGCTCGAATACTCAGACACTTATTCGAACCCTCTTGTATGATGGCATATATGTAATTACGGTGTTTACTTACAATTTCTCAAGCATTTGGGTTTGAATGCTCGGACATTTTTTCAGACCCTATAGCATGATGGCAAATATGTAATTATGGTGTTTACTTGCAATTTCTCATGCATTGGTGTTCGAATACTCGGACACTTATTCGGACACACTTGCATGACGGCAGATATGTAATTATGGTGTTTATTTACAATTTCTCATGCATTACGGTTCGAATACTCGGACACTTATTCGGACCATCTTGGATGATGACAGATATGTAAATATGGGGTTTAAATTCAATTTCTCATGCATCACGGTTCGAATACTCGGAAACTTAATAGGACCCTCTTATATGATGTTAGATATGTAATTATGGTGTTACTTATAATTTCTCATGCATTAGGGTTCGAATACTCGAACAGTTATTCGGGCCCTCTTGCATGATGGCAGATATGTAATTATAGTGTTTATTTGCAATTTCTCATGCATTAGGGTTCGAATACTGATACACTTATTCGGACCGTCTTGCATGATGGCAGATATGTAATTATGGTGTTACTTACAATTTCTCCAAATGTGGCTTCGAATACTCGGACACTTATTCAGATCCTCTAGTATGATGGCTGATATGTAATTATGGTGTTTACTTACAACGTCTCATGCATTGGTGTTCGAATACTCGGACACTTATTCGGACACTCCTGCATGATGACAGATATGTAATTATGATGTTTATTTACAATTTCTCATACATTACGGTTCGAATACTCGGACACTTATTCGGACCCTCTTCCATGACGGAAGATATGTAATTATGGTGTTACTTACAATTTCTCATGCAGTAGCGTTAAAATACCCGGACACTTATTCGGACCCTCCGCCATGATGACATATATGTAATTATAGTGTTTACTTACCATTTCTCTGGATTGGGGTTCGAAGACTCGGACACTTATTCGGATCCTCTTCCACGATGGTAGATATGTAATTATGGTGTTTACTCACAATTTCTCCAAATTAGGATACGAATATTCAAACACTTATTCGGACCCTCTTGCATGATATCAGATATGTAATGGTGGTGTTACTTACAATTTCCCAAGCATTAGAGTTCGAATACTCGGACACTTATTCGGACCTTTTTGTATGGTGACAGATATGTAATTGTGGGGTTTACTTACAACTTCTCATGCATTAGGGTTCGAATGCTCGGACTCTTATTCGAACCCTCTACCATGACAGTAGATATGTAATTATGGTGTTTACTTACATTTTCTCACGCATTAGGGTTTGAATACTCGGACACTTACTCTGAGACTCTTATAGGATGACACATATGTAACTATTACGTTTACTAGCAATTTCTCATGCGTTAGGATTCGAACACTCGGACACTTATTCGGACCCTCTTGCATGATGGCAGATATGTAATTATGGTGTTTACTTACAATTTCTCCAAATTAGGGTTCGAAGACTCGGACACCTATTCGGGTCCTCTTCCATGATAACAGATACGTAATTATGGCGTTTACAAAAAATTTCTCCAACATTAGGGTTCGAGTACTCAGACACTTAATCGGACCCTCTTGCATGATGGCAGATATGTAATTATGGTGTTGTACTTTCAATTTCTCATGAATTAGGGTTCAAATATTAGGATACACTTATTCAAACCCTCTTCCATGATGGAAGATATGTAATTATGGTGTTACTTACAATTTCTCATGCAGTAGCGTTAAAATACCCGGACACTTATTCGGACCCTCCGCCATGATGACATATATGTAATTATAGTGTTTACTTACCATTTCTCTGGATTGGGGTTCGAAGACTCGGACACTTATTCGGATCCTCTTCCACGATGGTAGATATGTAATTATGGTGTTTACTCACAATTTCTCCAAATTAGGATACGAATATTCAAACACTTATTCGGACCCTCTTGCATGATATCAGATATGTAATGGTGGTGTTACTTACAATTTCCCAAGCATTAGAGTTCGAATACTCGGACACTTATTCGGACCTTTTTGTATGGTGACAGATATGTAATTGTGGGGTTTACTTACAACTTCTCATGCATTAGGGTTCGAATGCTCGGACTCTTATTCGAACCCTCTACCATGACAGTAGATATGTAATTATGGTGTTTACTTACATTTTCTCACGCATTAGGGTTTGAATACTCGGACACTTACTCTGAGACTCTTATAGGATGACACATATGTAACTATTACGTTTACTAGCAATTTCTCATGCGTTAGGATTCGAACACTCGGACACTTATTCGGACCCTCTTGCATGATGGCAGATATGTAATTATGGTGTTTACTTACAATTTCTCCAAATTAGGGTTCGAAGACTCGGACACCTATTCGGGCCCTCTTCCATGATAACAGATACGTAATTATGGCGTTTACAAAAAATTTCTCCAACATTAGGGTTCGAGTACTCAGACACTTATTCGGACCCTCTTGCATGATGGCAGATATGTAATTATGGTGTTGTACTTACAATTTCTCATGAATTAGGGTTCAAATATTAGGATTCTTATTCGGACCTCTTGCATGAAGGCAGATATGCAATTATGGTGTGTAATTACAATTTCTCAGGCATTAGGGTTCGAATGCTCGGATACTTATTCAGAGACTCTTGTACAATGGCAGATATGTAATTACAGCGTTTACTTGAAATTTCTCAAGCGTTAGGGTTCGAATACTCGGACACTTATTCGAACCCTCTTGCATGATGGCAGATATATAATTATGGTGTTTACTTACAGTTTCTCCAAATTACGGTTAGAAGACTCAGACACCTATTCGGGCCCTCTTCCATGATGGCAGATATGTAAGTATGGTGTTTGTAACAAATTTCTCCAACATTAGGGTTCGAATACTACGACACTTATTCGGACTGTCTTGCATGATGGCAGATATGTAATTATGGTGTTTACTTACAAGTTCTCATGAATTTGGGTTCAAATACTCGGACACTTATTCGGACCCTCTTGCATGAAGGCAGATATGTAATTTTGGTGTTTAATTACAATTTCTCATGCATTAGGGTTCGAATACTCGGACACTTATTCTGACACTCTTGTATGATGGCAGATATGTAACTATGGCGTTTACTTACAATTTGTCCTGCATTAGTGTTTGAATATTCGGACACTTAATTCAGACGCTCTTACATGATGGCAGATATGTATATATTGTGTTACTTACTGTTTCTCCAAATCAGGGTTCGAATACTTGGACACTTATTCGCACCCCATGCATGATGGCAGATATGTAATTATGGTGTTTACTTACAATTTCTCATGCATTAGTGTTCGAACACTCGGACACTTATTCAGACCCTCTTCCATGATGGCAGATATGTAATTATGGTGTTACTTACAATTTCTCATGCAGTAGCGTTAAAATACCTTGACACTTATTCGGACCCTCTGCCATGATGACATATATGTAATTATAGTGTTTACTTACCATTTCTCTGGATTGGGGTTCGAAGACTCGGACACTTATTCGGATCCTCTTCCACGATGGTAGATATGTAATTATGGTGTTTACTCACAATTTCTCCAAATTAGGGTACAAATATTTAAACACTTAATCGGACCCTCTTGCATGATAGCAAATATGTAATGGTGGTGTTACTTACAATTTCCCAAGCATTAGGGTTCGAATACTCGGACAGTTATTCGGACCCTTTTGTATGGTGACAGATATGTAATTGTGGTGCTTACTTACAACTTCTCATGCATTAGGGTTCGAATGCTCGGACTCTTATTCGAACCCTCTACCATGACTGTAGATTTGTAATTATGGTGTTTACTTACAATTTCTCATGCATTAGGGTTTGAAGACTCGGACACTTACTCAGAGACTCTTATAGGATGACACATATGTAACTATGTCGTTTACTAGCAATTTCTCATGCGTTAGGATTCGAACACTCGGACACTTATTCGGACCCTCTTGCATGATGGCAGATATGTAATTATGGTGTTTACTTACAATTTCTCCAAATCAGGGTTCGAAGACTCGGACACCTATTCGGGCCCTCTTCCTTGATGACAGGTACGTAATTATGGCGTTTACAAAAAATTTCTCCAACATTAGGGTTCGAGTACTCAGACACTTAATCGGACCCTCTTGCATGATGGCAGATATGTAATTATGGTGTTGTACTTACAATTTCTCATGAATTAGGGTTCAAATATCAGGATACTTATTCGGACCTCTTGCATGAAGGCAGATATGCAATTATGGTGTGTAATTACAATTTCTCAAGCATTAGGGTTCGAATGCTCGGATACCTATTCAGAGACTCTTGTACAATGGCAGATATGTAATTACAGCGTTTACTTACAATTTCCCAAGCATTAGGGTTCGAATACTCGGACAATTATTCGGACCCTTTTGTATGGTGACAGATATGTAATTGTGGTGTTTACTTACAACTTCTCATGCATTAGGGTTCTAATGCTCGGACTCTTATTCGAACCCTCTACCATGACTGCAGATATGTAATTATGGTGTTTACTTACAATTTCTCACGCATTACGGTTTGAATACTCGGACACTTACTCAGAGACTCTTATAGGATGACAGATATGTAACTATGTCGTTTACTAGCAATTTCTCATGCGTTAGGATTCGAACACTCGGACACTTATTTGGACCCTCTAGCATGATGGCAGATATGTAATTATGGTGTTTACTTACAATTTCTCCAAATTAGGGTTCGAAGACTCAGACACCTATTCGGGCCCTCTTTCATGATGACAGATACGTAATTATGGTGTTTACAAAAAATTTCTCCAACATTAGGGTTCGAGTACTCAGACACTTATTCGGACCCTCTTGCATGATGGCAAATATGTAATTATGGTGTTGTACTTACAATTTCTCATGAATTAGGGTTCAAATATTATTATACTTATTCGGACCTCTTGCATGAAGGCAGATATGCAAGGCAGATATGCAATTATGGTGTGTAATTACAATTTCTCAGGCATTAGGGTTCGAATACTCCGATACTTATTCAGAGACTCTTGTAAGATGGCAGATATGAAATTACAGCGTTTACTTGCAATTTCTCAAGCGTTCGGGTTCGAATACTCGGACACTTATTCGAACCCTCTTGCGTGATGGCAGATATATAATTGTGGTGTTTACTTACAGTTTCTCCAAATTAGGGTTTGAAGACTCGGACACCTATTCGGGCCCTCTTCCATGATGACAGATATGTAAGTATCGTGTTTACAACAAATTTCTCCAAGATTAGGGTTCGAATACTACGACACTTATTTGGGCCGTCTTGCATGATGGGAGATATGTAATTATGTTGTTTACTTACAAGTTCTCTTGAATTTGGGTTTGAATGCTCGGACACTTATTCAGAGACACTTGTACGATGGCAGATATGTAATTACAGCGTTTACTTGCAATTTTTCAAGAGTTAGGGTTCGAATACTCGGACACTTATTCGGACCCTCTTGCATGATGGCAGATATGTAATTATGGTGTTTACTTACAAGTTCTCATGAATTTGGGTTCAAATACTCGGACACTTATTCGGACCCTCTTGCATGAAGGCAGATATGTAATTTTGGTGTTTAATTTCCATTTTTCATGCATTAGGGTTCGAATACTCGGACTCTTATTCAGACACCCATGTATGATGACAGATATGTAACTATGGCGCTTACTTACAATTTGTCAAGCATTAGTGTTTGAATATTCGGATACTTATTCAGACCCTCTTGCATGATGGCAGATATGTATATATTGTGTTACTTACTGTTTCTCAAAATCATGGTTCGAATACTCGGACACTTATTCGCAACCCAAGCATGATGGCAGATATGTAATTATGGTGTTTACTTACAATTTTTCATGCATTAGTGTTCGAACACTCGGACACTTATTCAGACCCTCTTGCATGATGGCAGATATTTAATTATGGTGTTACTTACAATTTCTCATGCAGTAGCGTTAAAATACTCGGACACTTATTCGGACCCTCTACCATGATGACATATATGTAATTATAGTGTTTACTTACCATTTCTCGGGATTGGGTTTGAAGACTCGGACACTTATTCGGATCCTCTTCCACGATGGTAGATATGTAATTATGGTGTTTACTCACAATTTCTCCAAATTAGGGTACGAATATTCAAACACTTATTCGGACCCTCTTGCATGATGGCAGATATGTAATTATGGTGTTTAATTACAATTTCATAGGCATTAGGGTTCTAATACTCAGACACTTATTCAGAGACTCTTGTACGATGGCAGATATGTAATTACAGCGTTTACTTGCAATTTTTCAAGAGTTAGGGTTCGAATACTCGGACACTTATTCGGACCCTCTTGCATGATGGCAGATATATAATTATGGTGTTTACTTACAGTTTCTCCAAATTAGGGTTCGAAGACTCAGACACCTATTCGGGCCCTCTTCCATGATGACGGATATGTAATTATGGTGTTTACAACAAATTTCTCCAACATTAGGGTTCGAGTACTACGACACTTATTCGGACCCTCTTGCAGGCTGGCAGATATGTAATTATGGTGTTTACTAACAAGTTCTCATGAATTTCACTTCAAATACTCGGACACTTATTCGGACCCTCTTACATGAAGGCAGATATGTAATTTTGGTGTTTAATTACAATTTCCCATGCATTAGGGTTCGAATACTCAGACACTTATTCAGACACTCTTGTATGATGGCAGATATGTAATTATGGCATTTACTTACAATTTGTCAGGCATTAGTGTTTGAATATTCGGACACTTATTCGGACCCTCTTGCATGATGGCAGATATGTAATTATGGAATTTACTTACAATTTGTCATGCATTAGTGTTTGAATATTCGGACGCTTATTCGGACCCTCTTGTATGATGGCAGATATGTATATATTGTGTTACTTATTGTTTCTCCAAATCAGGGTTCGAATACTCGGACACTTATTCGCACCCCAAGCATGATGACAGATATTTAATTATGGTGTTTACTTACAATTTCTCATGCATTAGTATTCGAACACTCGGACACTTATTCAGACCCTCTAGCATGATGGCAGATATGTAATTATGGTGTTACTTAGAATTTCTCATGCAGTAGCGTTAAAGTACTCGGACACTTATTCGGACCCTCTACCATGATGACATATATGTAATTATAATGTTTATTTACCATTTCTCTAGATTGGGGTTCGAAGAATCGGACACTTATTCGGATCCTCTTCCACGATGGCAGATATGTAATTATGGTGTTTACTCACAATTTCTCCAAATTAGGGTACGAATATTCAAACACTTATTCGGACCCTCTTGCATGATGGCAGATATGTAATGGTGGTGTTACTTACAATTTCCCAAGAATTAGGGTTCGAATACTCGGACACTTATTTGGACCCTTTTGAATGGTGACAGATATGTAATTTTGGTGTTTACTTACAACTTCTGATGCATTAGGGTTCGAATACTCGGACTCTTATTCGAACCCTCTACCATGACTGTAGATATGTAATTATGGTGTTTACTTACAATTTCTCACGCATTAGGGTTCGAATACTCGGACACTTACTCAGAGACTCTTATAGGATGACAGATATGTAACTATGTCGTTTACTAGCAATTTCTCATGCGTTAGGATTCGAATACTCGGACACTTATTCGGACCCTCTTGCATAATGGCAGATATGTAATTATGGTGTTTACTTACAATTTCTCCAAATTAGGGTTCGAAGACTTGGACACCTATTCGGGCCCTCTTCCATGATGACAGATATGTAATTATGGTATTTACAACAAATTTCTCCAACATTAGGGTTCGAGTACTCAGACACTTATTCGGACCCTCTTGCATGATGGAAGATATGTAATTATGGTGTTGTACTTACAATTTCTCATGAATTAGGGTTCAATATTCAGATACTTATTCGGACCCTCTTGCATGAAGGCAGATATGTAATTATGGTGTTTAATTACAATTTCTCAGGCATTAGGGTTCGAATACTCGGACACTTATTCAGACACTCTTGTATGATGGCAGATATGTGACTATGGCGTTCACCTACAATTTGTCATGCATTAGGGTTCGAATATTCGGACACTTATTCGGACCCTCTTCGACGATGACAGATATATATATATGGTGTTCACTTACTGTTTCTCCAAATCAGGGTTCGATTAGTCGGACACTTATTCGCACCACAAGCATGATGGCAGATATGTAATTATGGTGTTCACTTACAGTTTCTCCAAACCAGGGTTCGAATACACTGACACTTATTTGGTCCCTTTTGCATGATGGCAGATATGCAATTACGGTGTTACTTACTATTTGTCGTACATTAGGCCTCGAATACTAGGACACTTATTCGGACCCTCTTGCAAGATGGCAGGTATGTAATTATGGTGTTTACTTACAATTTCTCATGCATTGGGGTTCGAATACTCGGACACTTATTCGGACACTCTTCCATGATGGCAGCTATTTAATTATGGGGTTTACTTACAATTTCTCCAACAATAGGGTTTGAATACTGACACACTTATTCGGACCCTCTTGCATGATGGCAGATATGTAATTATGGTGTTTATTTACAATTTCTCATGAATTAGGGCTCAAATACACGGACACCTACTCAGACCCTCTTGCAAGAAGGTAGATATGTAATTGTGGTGTTTACTTACAATTTCTCATGCTCTAGGGTTCGAATACTCGGACACTTATTCGGACCCTCTACCATGATGGCAGATCTTTAATTATAGTGTTTACTTACAATTTCTCAGGATTGAGGTTCGAAGACTCAGACACATATTCGGACCCTCTTCCATGATGGCAGATATGTAATTATGGTGTTTACTTACAATTTCTCTAAATTAGGGTACGAATATTCAAACACTTATTCGGACCCTCTCGCATTATGGCAGATATGTAATTATGGGGTTACTTATAATTTCTCATGCATTAGGGTTAGAATATTTGCACACTTATTCAGACCCTCTTGCATGATGGCAAATATGTAATTGGGGTGTTTACTTACAATTTCTCAAGCGTTAGGGTTCGAATAGTCGGACACTTATTCGAACCCTCCACCATGACGGTAGATATGTAATTTTGTGTTTACGTACAATTTCTCATGCATTAGTGTTCGAATAATCGGACACTTACTTTGATACTCTTCTATTATGGCAGATATGTAATTATGGCATTTACTTACAATTTCTTTTGCGTTAGGGTTCGAATACTCGGACACTTATTCGGACCCTCTTGCATGATGGCAGATATATAATTATGGTGTTTACTTATAGTTTCTCCATATTAAGGTTCGAAGACTCAGACACCTATTCGGGCCCTCTTCTATGATGACAGATATGTAATTATGGTATTACAACAAATTTCTCCAACATTAGGGTCCGAATACTACGACACTTAATCGGACCCTCTTGCATGATGGCAGATACGTAATTATGGTGTTTACTTACAAGTTCTCATGAATTTGGGTTCAAATACTCGGACACTTATTCGGACCCTCTTGCATGAAGGCAGATATGTAATTCTGGTGTTTAATTACAATTTCTCATGCTTTGGGGTTCGAATACTCGGACACTTATTCAAACACTCTTGTATGATGACAGATATGTAACTATGGCATTTACTTACAATTTGTCATGCATTAGTGTTTGAATATTCGAACACTTATTCGGATCCTCTTGCATGATGGCAGATATGTATGTATTGTGTTACCCACTGTTTCTCCAAATCAGGCTCCAAATACTCGGACACTTATTCGCACCGCAAGCATGATGGCAGATATGTAATTATGGTGTTTACTTACAATTTCTCATGCATTAGTGTTCGAACACTCAGACACTTATTCAGACCCTCTTGCATGATGACAGATATGTAATTATGGTATTACTTACAATTTCTCATGCAGTAGCGTTAAAATACTCGGATACTTATTCGGACCCTCTACCATTATGACATATATGTAATTATAGTGTTTACTTACCATTTCTCTCGATTGGGGTTCGAAGACTCGGACACTTATTCGGATCCTCTTTCGCGATGGCAGATATGTAATTATGGTGTTTACTCACAATTTCTCCAAATTAGGGTACGGATATTCAAACACTTATTCGGACCCTCTTGCATGATGGCAGATATGTAATGGTGGTGTTACTTACAATTTCCCAAGCATTAGGGTTCGAATACTCGACACTTATTCGGACCATCTACCATGATGACATATATGTAATTATAGTGTTTACTTACCATTTCTCTGGATTGGGGTTTGAATACTCGGACACTTATTCGGATCCTCTTCCACGATGGCAGATATGTAATTATGGTGTTTACTCAGAATTTCTTCAAATTAGGGTACGAATATTCAAACACTTATTCGGACCCTCTTGCATGATGGCAGATATGTAATGGTGGTGTTACTTACAATTTCCCAAGCATTAGGGTCCGAATACTCGGACACTTATTCGGACCCTTTTGTATGGTGACAGATATGTAATTGTGATGTTTACTTACAACTTCTCATGGATTAGGGTTCGAATACTCGGACCCTTATTCGAACCCTCTTCCATGACAGTAGATATGTAATTATGGTGTTTACTTACAATTTCTCATGCATTAGGGATTGAATACTTGGACACTTACTCAGAGACTCTTATACGATGACAGATATGTAACTATGTCGTTTACTAGCAATTTCTCATGCGCTAGGGTTTGAATACTTGGACACTTATTCGGACTCTCTTGCATGATGGAAGATATGTAATTATGGTGTTTACTTACAATTTCTCCAAATTAGGGTTCGAAGACTCGGACACCTATTCGGGCCCTCTTCTATGATGACAGATATGTAATTATGGTGTTTACAACAAATTTCTCCAACATTAAGGTTCGAATACTCAGGCAGTAATTTGGACCCTCTTGCATGATGGCAGATATGTAATTATGGTGTTTACTTACAAGTTCTCATAAATTAGGGTTGAAATACTTGGACATTTATTCGAACCCTCTTACATGAAGGTAGATATGTAATTCTGGTGTTTAATTACAACTTCTCATGCATTAGGGTTCGAATACTCGGACACTTATTCAGACACTCTTGTATGATCGCAGATATGAAATTATGGCGTTTAATTTCAATTTGTCATGCATTTGGTTTTGAATATTCGGACACTTATTCGGACCCGCTTGCATGATGGCAAATATGTATAAATAGTGTTTACTTACTATCTCTCCAAATTAGGGTTCGAAAACTCGGACACTTAATCATACCCCAAGCATGACGGAAGATATGTAATTATGGTGTGTAATTATAGTGTTTACTTACAAGTTCTCTGGATTGGGGTTCGAAGACTCGGACACTTTTTCGGACCCTCTTCCATGATGGCAGATATGTAATTATGGTGTTTACTTGCAATTTCTCCAAGTTAGGGTACGAATATTCAAACACATATTCGGACACTCTTCCATGAGGGCAGCTTTTTAACTATGGGGTTTACTTTCAATTTCTCCAACATTAGGGTTCGAATACTCAGACACTTATTCGGACCCTCTTGCATGATGGCAGATATGTAATTATGGCGTTTATTTACAATTTCTCATGAATTAGGGTTCAAATACACGTACACTTATTCGGACCCTCCTGCATGAAGGCAGATATGTAGTTGTGGTGTTTACTTACAATTTCTCATGCATTACAGTTCGAATACTCGGACACTGATTCAGACACTCTTGTATGATGGCAAATATGTAATTATGGCATTTACTTACAATTTGTCGTGCATTAGGGTTTGAATACTCGGACGCTTATTCGGACCCTCTTGCATGATGGTAGATATGTAATTATGGTGTTTTCTTACAACCTCTCATGCATTATGGTTTGAATACTCGGACACTTATTCAAACCCTCTGGCATGATGGCAGATATGTAATCGTGGTGTTTACTTACCATTTCTCATGCATTAGGGTTCGAATACTCGAACGCTTATTCAAAGACTCTTGTATGATGCCAGATATGTAATTATGGTGTTTACTTACAATTTCTCATGCATTAGGGTTCGAATACTCAGACACTTATTCGGGACCTTTTGCATGATGGCAGGTATGTAATTATGGTGTTTACTTACAATTTCTCATCCATTATGTTCGAATACTCGGACACTTATTCGAACCCTCTGCCATGATGACAAATATCTAACTGTGGTGTTTACTTACAATTTCTCATGCATTGAGGTTCGATTGCTCGAATACTTATTCGGACCCTCTTGCATGATGGCAGATATGTAATTATGGTGTTTATTTATAATTTCTCATGCATTGGGGTTTGAATACTCGGATACTTATTCCGACCCTCTTGCATGATGACAGATATGTAATTGTGGTGTTTACTTACAACTTCTCATGCATTAGGGTTTGAATACTCGGACACTTATTCCCACCCTCTAGAATGATAACAAATAAGTAATTGTGGTGTTTACTTACCATTTTTCTTGTATTAGGGTTCGAATACTCGAACGCTTATTCCGAGACTCTTGTATGATGCCAGATATGTAATTTTGGCATTTACTTACAATTTCTAATGCATCGGGGTTCGAATACTCTGACACTTATTCGGACCCTCTTCCATGATGGCAGATATGTAATTATGGTGTTTACTTACAGTTTCTCCAAATTGGGGTTTGAAGACTCGGACACTTATCTGCACCATCTTCCATGATGGCAGATATGTAATTATAATCTTTACTTAAAGTTTCTCCAAATTAGGGTTTGAAGACTCGGCCACCTATTCGGGCTCTCTTCCATGATGACAGATATGTAATTATGGTGTTTACAACAAATTCGTCCAACATTAGGGTTCGAATACTCAGACACTTATTCGGACCCTCTTACATTAAGGCAGATATGTAAATGTGGTGTTTAATTACAATTTATCATGCATTTGGGTTCGAATACTCGGACACTTATTCAGACACTCTTGTATGATAGCAGATATGTAATTATGGCGTTAACTTACAATTTGTCGCGCATTAGGGTTCGAATATTCAGACACTTATTCGGACCCTCTTGCATGATGGCAGATATGTATATATGGTGTTTACGTAGTGTTTCTCCAAATCAGGGTTGGAATACTCTGACACTTATTCGCACGCCATGCGTGATGGCAGATATGTAATCATGGTGTTTACTTACAATTTTTAACGCATTGGGGTTCGAATACTTGGACACTTATTCAGACCCTCTTCCATGATGGCAGCTATTTAAATATGGGGTTTACTTACAATTTCTCCAACATTAGGGTTCGAATACTCAGACACTTATTCGGACCCTCTTGCATGATGGCAAATATGTAATTATGGTGTTTATTTATAATTTCTCATGCATTGGGGTTTCAATACTCTGACACTTATTCCGACCCTCTTGCATGATGATAGATATGTAATTGTGGTGTTTACTTACAACTTCTCTTGCATTAGGGTTTGAATACTCCGACACTTATTTCCACCCTCTAGAATGATAGCAAATAAGTAATTGTGGTGTTTACTTACCATTTTTCTTGCATTAGGGTTCGAATACTCGAACGCTTATTCCGAGACTCTTGTATGATGCCAGATATGTAATTTTGGCATTTACTTACAATTTCTCATGCATCGGGGTTCGAATACTCTGACACTTATTCGGACCCTCTTCCATGATGGCAGATATGTAATTATGGTGTTTACTTACAGTTTCTCCAAATTGGGGTTTGAAGACTCGGACACTTATCTGCACCATCTTCCATGATGGCAGATATGTAATTATAATCTTTACTTAAAGTTTCTCCAAATTAGGGTTTGAAGACTCGGCCACCTATTCGGGCTCTCTTCCATGATGACAGATATGTAATTATGGTGTTTACAACAAATTCGTCCAACATTAGGGTTCGAATACTCAGACACTTATTCGGACCCTCTTACATTAAGGCAGATATGTAAATGTGGTGTTTAATTACAATTTATCATGCATTTGGGTTCGAATACTCGGACACTTATTCAGACACTCTTGTATGATAGCAGATATGTAATTATGGCGTTAACTTACAATTTGTCGCGCATTAGGGTTCGAATATTCAGACACTTATTCGGACCCTCTTGCATGATGGCAGATATGTATATATGGTGTTTACGTAGTGTTTCTCCAAATCAGGGTTGGAATACTCTGACACTTATTCGCACGCCATGCGTGATGGCAAATATGTAATTATGGTGTTTACTTATTGTTTCTCCAAATCTGGGTTCGAATACTCAAACACTTATTCGGACCCTTTTGCATGATGGCAGATATGTAATTACGGTGTTACTTACTATTTCTCATGCGTTAGGGTTCGAATACTCGGACACTTATTCGGACCTTCTTGCATGATGGCATATATATAATTATGGTGTTTATTTACAATTTTTCATGCATTGGGGTTCGAATACTTGGACACTTATTCAGACCATCTTCCATGATGGCAGCTATTTAAATATGGGGTTTACTTACAATTTCTCCAACATTAGGGTTTGAATACTCAAACACTTATTCGGACCCTCTTGCATGATGGCAGATATGTAATTATGGTGTTTACTTACAATTTCTCATCCATTAGGGTTCAAATAGTCGGACACTTATTTGGCTCGTCTTCCATGATGACAGATATGTAATTATGGTGTTTACTTACACTTTCTCATGCGTTGGGGTTCGAATGCTCGGATACTTATTCGGGCCCTCTAGCATGATGACAGATATGTAATTGTGGTGTTTATTTACAATTTCTCATGCATTACGGTTCGAGTACTCGGACACTTATTCGGACCCTTTTGCATGATGACAGATATATAATTGTGGTGTTTACTTACAACTTCTCATGCATTAGGGTTTGAATACTCGGACACTTATTCAAACCCTCTAGCATGATGGCAGATATGTAATTATGGTATTTACTTGCCATTTCTCAAGCATTAAGGTTCGAATACTCGAACACTTATTCAGAGACTCTTGTATGGTGGCGGATATGTAACACTAGCGTTTACTTACAATTTCTCATGCATTGGGGTTCAAATACTCAGACACTTATTCAGACACTCTTCCATGATGGCAGATATGAAATTATGGTGTTTACTTACAGTTTCTCCTAATTTGGGTTTGAAGACTCGGACACTTATTCGGACCCTCTTCCATGATGGCAGATATGTAATTATGGTGTGTACTTACAATTTCTCGAGCATTAGGGTTCGAATACTCGGCCACTTATTCAGACACCATTGTGTGATGGCGGATATGTAATTGTGGTGTTTACTTACAATTTCTCATGCATTAGGGTTCGAATACTCGGACACTTATTCGGACCATCTTGCATGATGGCAGATATGTAATTATGGTGTTTACTTATAGTTTCTCCAAATTAGGGTTCAAATACTCAGACACTTATTTGGACCCTCTTCCATGATGGCAGCTATGTAATTATGGGGTTTACTTAGAATTTTTCCAACATTAGGGTTTGAATACTCAGACACTTCTTCGGACCCTCTTGCATGATGGCGGATATCTAATTATGGTGTTTACTTACAAGTTCTCATGCATTAGGGTTCGAATACTCAGACACTTATTCGGACCCTCTAGCATGATGGTAGATATGTAATTATGGTGTTTACTTACAATATCTCATGCATTGGGGTTCGAATGCTCGGATACTTATTCGGACCCTCTTGCATGATGGCAGATATGTAATTACGGTGTTTATTTTCAATTACTCATGCATTAGGGTTCGAATGCTCGGGCAATTATTCGGACCCACTTGCATGATGGCAAATATGTACGTATGGAGTTTACTTACAATTTCTGATGCATTAGGGTTCGAATACTTGTAGACACCCCATTTTTGACCGACATTAAGACTCAGACGTCACCGATTGAGCGCTTGGTAATGTTGCATAATGTGCTCGTTCAGAAGTTTCAGAGTCGCGGCCGTGAGCCCTGCCTCCGGACTTCCGAACCCTCTTCTGTGCCTTACCTCGGTTTGCGAACCAGACTCGGTTTTCTCTGTTTCTTTTCCTGAGGGGAGTGACAGCATGTTTAACATGTGGCTAGATGCTTATGTGTTATAATTGCTTGAATGCCTGTGGGTGAAGGTTGGATTGTTTTGAGTTGGAAAAACTCATCGAAATTCGTATTTTACCCTACTTGCGAGTAGCAAACCTCAAACCATTTCCAAACAATGGATATGCGTTGCTTTGTTCAAAATTAGGCAATCTAGTCTATACTTTTGTGTTGTGCGCGTCACATAGTAATTCTAGGCTAATAACCGGAATAAGAACACATAATGTTTTAAAAAAGAAGAGAGATACATTCTTGCAATGAATGGCATATATATAATTATGGTGTTTATTTACAATTTTTCATGCATTGGGTTCGAATACTTGGAATCTTATTCAGACCATCTTCCATGATGGCAGCTATTTAAATATGGGGTTTACTTACAATTTCTCCAACATTAGGGTTTGAATACTCAAACACTTATTCGGACCCTCTGCATGATGGCAGATATGTAATTATGGTGTTTACTTACAATTTCTCATCCATTAGGGTTCAAATAGTCGGACACTTATTTGGCTCGTCTTCCATGATGACAGATATGTAATTATGGTGTTTACTTACACTTTCTCATGCGTTGGGGTTCGAATGCTCGAGATACTTATTCGGGCCCTCTAGCATGATGACAGATATGTAATTGTGGTGTTTTATTTACAATTTCTCATGCATTACGGTTCGAGTACTCGAACACTTATTCGGACCCTTTTGCATGATGACAGATATATAATTGTGGTGTTTACTTACAACTTCTCATGCATTAGGGTTTGAATACTCGGACACTTATTCAAACCCTCTAGCATGATGGCAGATATGTAATTATGGTATTACTTGCCATTTCTCAAGCATTAAGGTTCGAATACTCGAACACTTATTCAGAGACTCTTGTATGGTGGCGGATATGTAACACTAGCGTTTACTTAAATTTCTCATGCATTGGGGTTCAAATACTCAGACACTTATTCAGACACTCTTCCATGATGGCAGATATGAAATTATGGTGTTTACTTACAGTTTCTCCTAATTTGGGTTTGAAGACTCGGACACTTATTCGGACCCTCTTCCATGATGGCAGATATGTAATTATGGTGTGTACTTACAATTTCTCGAGCATTAGGTTCGAATACTCGGCCACTTATTCAGACACCCATTGTGTGATGGCGGATATGTAATTGTGGTGTTTACTTACAATTTCTCATGCATTAGGGTTCGAATACTCGGACACTTATTCGGACCATCTTGCATGATGGCAGATATGTAATTATGGTGTTTACTTATAGTTCTCCAAATTAGGGTTCAAATACTCAGACACTTATTTGGACCCTCTTCCATGATGGCAGCTATGTAATTATGGGGTTTACTTAGAATTTTTCCAACATTAGGTTTTGAATACTCAGACACTTCTTCGGACCCTCTGGCATGATGGCGGATATCTAATTATGGTGTTTACTTACAAGTTCTCATGCATTAGGGTTCGAATACTCAGACACTTATTCGGACCCTCTAGAATGATGGTAGATATGTAATTATGGTGTTTACTTACAATATCTCATGCATTGGGGTTCGAATGCTCGATACTTATTCGGACCCTCTTGGCATGATGGCAGATATGTATTACGGTGTTTATTTTCAATTACTCATGCATTAGGGTTCGAATGCTCGGGCAATTATTCGCGCACTTGCATGATGGCAAATATGTACGTATGGAGTTTACTTACAATTTCTGATGCATTAGGGTTCGAATACTTGTAGACACCCCATTTTTGACCGACATTAAGACTCAGACGTCACCGATTGAGCGCTTGGTAATGTTGCATAATGTGCTCGTTCAGAAGTTTCAGAGTCGCGGCCGTGAGCCCTGCCTCCGGACTTCCGAACCCTCTTCTTTGCTTGCCTCGGTTGCGAACCAGACTCGGTTTTCTCTGTTTTTTTTCCTGAGGGGAGGGAGAGGTCCCGTAGACCATCTCTCAGTGGCCGTGGGCTACATTTTGTGGCTATAGGCCATTTTGCCCATTTCGGGGCCCGGTTCCCGGTTTTCGGAGCCGTCAGGCCGTGTGCCTCAGTTCGGGACCGCTTAACCATCTCCATTTGCTCTGATTTTTGGCATACATCTTATTTTCTCCTCCTTTTGAGGGACACTAGGTCTGAGAGACCCACTTCGTGGTCGAATACCACTTTCGATGTTTAACAGCCCATTTTCGGGACCCCGACCTGCGCGTTTTGGCCCCCGAATTTCGTTTTGCATCGGTTTTCGTTCATTTTTGGCAGGTACCTCTTGTTTTATCACCAAGGAAGGCCTTAGAAGGGTGGGAGGCCAGCAATTGTTTCAACAACCTATTTTTACTCCTCCGGCACCCTCCGACGCCCGTTTTTCTCACTTCCGGGCTAATGTTGAACACCTTGGGCCCACTTTCTTGAACTTTGAACCACATATTTGTGATGTACAACACATGGGAGGACCCTAAAAGTTCATGGCCGCCACAAATGCTTCTTGACCCTTTTGAACCCCTCCTTCCGAGCCAATGTTGAACACCCTTGGGCCACTTTCCTGAATTTTGAAACCATATTTGTGTTGTACACACATGGGAGGACCCTAAAAGTTTATGGCCGGCCATTAATTCCATTTGAACCTTTTGAACCCCTCCTCAAAACGGTGTTGTCTCTCCCTGTTTTAGAGTTTCCAAATTCGAACCACAGGGTTGTGAAGAGGAGACCTGGGAGCCACCAATATGTGGTGGCCGGCCACTATTTCAAGTTGACCCTTTTGACCCCTAGCTGGCCGGCTAGGGGAGGTGGCCGGCCGGCCTTCCAAGCCCAATAGGTGGCCGGCCATGTTCCTCTCTCCTTCCACTTTACAGCTGTGTAGCCTTTCCCCCAGAAATATCTATATCCGGGGGATTATTTGTGGGGGAAAGTTGGCCTCTTTTCCCCACCTTTACACCCTTTTTGGTCCTTATAACCAGCAGCCAACATCATAATTTGGAGGTTAAAAAAATTGTCTTCACGCTCAATACACATATCTCCTCCATCTTTCTCATTTTCCTAAAAATCCTTAAGTCTACACTCTGTTTTTTCATCACCACCAAGCTCTACCACCACCACTCCATTTCAGCAGCAAGGGGAAGAATTCCAGCAGCTTAGAGTCATCAAAATTGGTCCAAGAAGCAACAAAAGTATTGATCTTCAAGGGTGAGTCCATTTCCCTCTTTTTTAGCTCATTTCTTTGCAACATTTCTTAGCCTCTCTTCTTATACATTTGAGCTCCGACCAAAACTGAAAGTACCCTTTTATTGAGCTCATTTTCATGTCTCA
>NW_021031318.1:54222-69141 GCF_004153795.1 Camellia sinensis | reverse complement strand
TGAGGGCTCAACCCTGTTTGAGCCCTCCATCTTGCACTTGCTTCATTATCCCTCTAAAGTGTCATTTTCTTGCATGATATTTTTAGCTTGTGTGTGATTTATTTTGGAGCATGTTATAAACTGTAAGTAGGCTTATTTTGAGTCCCTATTCAACATTGAAGAAGGGCTCAACACTGTTTGAAACTTCCATGTTGCACTTCCCTTTATATCCTCTTTTTGGTCCCATTTTTGTATGCCTTGGCAGCCCCTGATGTTGCTGTTTTTGGACCTTGGTCAGAACTAAAAGTGGCTTTATTTTGACCTTCTGAACATGTTTTATTAAGGGTCTTTTCTTGTTTGATGAATGTTTTGTATACCTCATATTATAGCCACTTTTAAGCCTCATTTTTGCATTGCACTTCTAGCATATTTGTACACTGTTTTGGGGGCTTCCATAAACTGTAAATAGTCCTATTTTGGGTCCCTCTTCAACATTGTTGAAGGACCCTAACCTGTTTGGGGCCAGCAGCTATGAGTTTCTTTTTAATATCATGTTTAGGGCCATTTCTTGCATGCTAGTTTTGCCCTATCTTGGTTTGCTGTTTCGCCATGTTTTGTACTGGTAAAATGCTAATTTTGGGGCTGCCTTGCTTCTGTCTTTACATTCCATGTACCAATTTTGCATGTTTGGTATAGCTATAGGCCAATTCGGGTGCCAAAATTCGTGTTTCGGGACTATTCCGCGCATCGGGTGTACTTTCGCCTCGTTTCGGGGCTTTTTTACCCATATTTCGTTGCTGAAAACCCATTAGCATGCTTGCATACCATTTTTGCCACATTTGCATTGCATATACCATCACCTCGGTTTGCGTGCCCGTGTGCACGCATTTCGAGGCACTTCATTTTCATCCATCGGCCTCTCATGTGAGTGTGGCTGAGGCTCTCTCATGTTAGTATAAGTCCATGTTGCATTCTATATGCCATTTCCATGTCATTTGCATTGCGTATGCCATGGCCTCGGTTTGCGTGCCCGTGTCCACGCATTTCGAGGCACTTCATTTTCATCCATCGGCCTCTCATGTGAGTGTGGCTGAGGCTCTCTCATGTTAGTATAAGTCCATGTTGCATTTTCCATGTCATTTGCATTGCGTATACCATCGCCTAGGTTGCGTGCCCGTGTGCACGCATTTCGAGGCACTTCATTTTCATCCATCGACCTCTCATGTGAGTGTGGCTGAGGCTCTCTCATGTTAGTATAAGTCCATGTCGCATTTTCCATGTCATTTGCATTGCATATACCATCGCCTCGGTTTTCGTGCCCGTGTGCACGCATTTCGAGGCACTCCATTTTCATCCGTCGGCCTCTCATGTGAGTGTGGCTGAGGCTCTCTCATGTGAGTATAAGTCCATGTTGCATTCTATATGCCATTTCCATGTCATTTGCATTGCGTATGCCATCGCCTCGGTTTGCGTGCCCGTGTGCACGCATTTCGAGGCACTTCATTTTCATCCATCGGCCTCTCATGTGAGTGTGGCTGAGGCTCTCTCATGTTAGTATAAGTCCATGTTGCATTTTTCATGTCATTTGCATTGCGTATACCATCGCCTCGGTCTGCGTGCCCGTGTGCACGCATTTTGAGGCACTTCATTTTCATCCATCGGCCTCTTATGTGAGTGTGGATGAGGCTCTCTCATGTTAGTATAAGTCCTTGTTGGATTTTCCATGTCATTTGCATTGCATATACCATCGCCTCGGTTTGCGTGCCCGTGTGCACGCATTTCGAGGCACTTCATTTTCATCCACCGGCCTCTTATGTGAGTGTGGCTGAGGCTCTCTCCTGCTAGTATAAGTCCATGTTGCATTCTATATGCCATTTCCATGTCATTTGCATTGCGTATGCCACCGCCTCGGTTTGCGTGCCGTGTGCACGCATTTTGAGGTACTTCATTTTCATCCATCGACCTCTAATGTGAGTGTGGCTGAGGCTCTCTCATGTTAGTATAAGTCCATGTTGCATTTTCCTTGTCATTTGCGTTGCATATACCATCGCCTCGATTTGCGTGTCCCTATGCACGCATTTCGAGGCACTTCATTTTCATCCATCGGCCTCTCATGTGAGTGTAGCTGAGGCTCTCTCATGTTAGTATAAGTCCATGTTGCATTTTCCATGTCATTTGCATTGCATATACCATCACCTCGGTTTGCGTGCCCGTGTGCACGCATTTCGAGGCACTTCATTTTCATCCATCGGCCTCTTATGTGAGTGTGGTTGAGGCTCTCTCATGTTAGTATAAGTCCATGTTGCATTCTAAATGCCATTTTAGCCTTATTGCATTGCGTATACCATTGCCTCGGTTTGCGTGCCCGTGTGCACGCATTTCGAGGCACTTCATTTTCATCCATCGGCCTCTCATGTGAGTGTGGCTGAGGCTCTCTCGTGTTAGTATAAGTCCATGTTGCATTTTCCATGTCATTTGCATTGTGTATACCATTGCCTCGGTTTGCATGCCCGTGTGCACGCATTTCGAGGCACTTCATTTTCATCCATCGGCCTCTCATGTGAGTGTGGCTGAGGCTCTCTCATGCTAGTATAAGTCCATGTTGCATTTTCCCTGCCATTTTAGCCATATTGCATTGTGTATGCCATTGTCTCGGTTTGCGTGCCCGTGTGCACGCATTTCGAGGCACTCCATTTTCATCCGTCGGCCTCTTATGTGAGTGTGGATGAGGCTCTCTCATGTTAGTGTAAGCCCATATCATATTTCCATGACATTTGCATCGCATTCTGTCATTCTCTCGATTTGCGTGCCCGTGTGCACGCATTTCGAGACATCTGATTTTTACAGCATAGTGCGTACTAGGTTGTATCTTAGATCGCATTCTGTCATTTTCTCGGCTTGCGTGCCCGTGTGCACGCATTTCGAGGCATCTCATTTTTACAGCATTGTGCATGCTAGGCGGTATCTTAATTGCCTTCACGCATGTCATGCATATTGCATTGTGTTCGGAATAGGAGTTAGCCCGGGCACAGGAAACGAGGTGCGTTTCGTACTCCGAGTGACGGAACGCGTCTCAATTCCCTAGTCACCGACGCTCCGGATTATCCATGATGGAGTTAGGTTTTAGCTATGTTTTTATGTGCATTCATCCTATATTGAATTGTGCATTTCGACTCCTCGGCCATCATGCCTCGGTATGCGTGATTGGTGGCACGAGGATCGAGACATGCATATATTTGTGCAAATACATTGCTATGCCCCTTTCCTGCTCTCTGTTGCAGCAAAATGAAGAATCAGCAACTTTTCGGAGTTTGGCACGCTTTCCAAGAAAAACTGCTAAACAGAGGCTAACTGGGGCATCCCGGTGGATTTCCGCGCAAGGCAACCCAGACATGCATCAATCATCAGAAGCAAGGCAATCCCTGGCTTGCACGCCAGTTTTATAGTTTTCTTAGTTAATTTGTTAATTAATTAGGAATCTGTATTATTTGGGCTGTAATATTTGGACTGTAATATTCTTTCATTCAGGACTGTATATTTATTTGGACCCTCTGCGCGAGGGCATAACTGTGATAAGTGTGCGTGAGTGTGTTGTATGTCTTCCAACCCCACGTCTTTCTCTCTTTTATTTACCCGCTTATGATGGTTAGATTAGGGCATATTTAAATTGGCATACAGTATGACAGCATGTTTGCATTCATTCATCTGTATTGCATGCACCGGGCTTGGCGCATCATACTAACTGCATTGTATTTTCAATTCCAAGTTGAATACTTGTTAGCTGTAGCATTCCATATGCCATGTTTAGAATAGCCGAGCCTGCTATAGTTTGCATTTTTGCATGTGTTGCATTAGGCATTTTTGTATACTTAGGATCATGCATGATTTCTAATATAGTTTCTATTTTGGCTCGGAGTACTCGGTGAGTTTTATGCTTTAGCATCCTTGCATGCGTGTGAGTGCTGCCATGAATAGCATGCTTACCATGAGGCTATATGCTTATGTGATATATCTGCCTGAATGCCTGTGGGTGAAGGTTGGGTTACTTAAATTGGAATAAATCATCAAATGTTTCAAGCCTACCTGCGGATAGCAAACCATTTTCAAAAAGCGAACATGAAATGTTTTGTTCCAATTCAGGCAATCCAGTCTATACTTATATGCTGTGTGCAGCACATAGTAACCTAGGCTAATAACTGGATAAGAACATACAATGTTTTCAAAAATAGATATCATGGTTAGTAGAGGCCGATCTTTGATCGGGCGAGCGGGGGTGCTCACGAAGTGACCTTCCCCAATCGTACCCAAGTTCCCGAGCCGAGGCAACTTTGGTGATGACGGACACATGGCCTTTTGGCACCGAGTCAGGGTTTCCTAAATTTCTCAAAATAAAATATTTAGGTGGCGACTCTGTATCTGGCAAAGCAGTCCATGTTTGGCACTTCTTTCAAAAATCTGTTTTCTCAAAACGATTTGCCGGATTTGGACTCTTTGGTTCAGACTTAGAACCGTGACTACAAAATCGAGTCCGAGCTGTAGCGAGGTCCCCCGCGGGCTTGTTATTCAGACTCTCTTCCATGATGGCAGATTTGTAATTATGATTTTTACTTACAATTCTCCAAATTAGGGTTCGAAGACTCGGACACTAATTCGAACCCTCTTCCATGACGGCAGATACGTAATTATGTTGTTCACTTACAATTTCTCTTGCATGAGGGTTCGAATACTCGGACACTTATTCGGACCCTCTTCCATGATGGCAGATATGTAATTATGGTGTTTATTTTCAATTTCTCATGCATTATGGTTCGAATACTCGGACAATTATTCGCACCATCTTGCATGATGACAAATATGTAATTGTGGTGTTCACTTACAACTTCTCTTGCATTATGGTTTGAATACTCGGACACTTATTCAAACCCTCTAGCATGATGGCAGATATGTACGTATGGTGTTTACTTACACACTACAACAAAAAGAGTCTTTGGAGACGAAAACTAATGACGAAAATAAATGTTGTCACGAAAAACGTACTTTTTAGTGAAGAAAATAATATTTCGTCTCCAAATGTACTATTTTTAGAGAGAAAAATAAAATTTCGTCACCGATCTACATAGATAATAAAAAAAATTAGGTGACGAAATTATTTTTCGTCATTATTTTTATTTTATTTTTTGTCACTGAATATTTTTCCACTTTTTTTTTGGATGGTGCCAAATTTTTGAGATTTTTGGTGAGGAAACAATTTGTCACAAATTATAAAATTATTAATGACGAATATATTTTCGTCACCAATAATTTTTAATATTTTTAGATCATTTGGTGAGAAAACATTTTCGTTGTCAATAATAATTTTGTCACCAATTTCGGAGGGAAAATTGGGCGGCAAAAGAAAACCCAAAATAGGCTCTACTAATTTTTTCTTTTGGCTTCTGAACATAAAATTTGTAAGCTGCAAAACCTAGTAGCAGAGAGGGAGAAGAGAGAGGGTTCGAAGGAAAGACAACTTTGACTTCGAACGTTGCTCTCCATTCGGCGGTGGCGATGATTAACTGTTCCATTCTTGAGGTATGTTCAGATTCCCCCTCTCTCTCTCTCTCTCTCTCTCTCTCTCTCTCTCTCTCTCTCTCTCTCTCTTTCAATCACTCCATTTTTTAAATTTCCTCTTCAAAATTCCCAAACACGCCCTATGCTTTACAAACCCTTTCTCAATTTCTGATTTGATACTCGAATTTCATTATCTTCGAATATTTGTTTGGCTCTGTCATATATGTGTTTGCTATTTTTTATTAGGGTTTTATAACTGTTCTTTTTGATTCACATGTCTTGATTTTGTTCTTGTTGGGTTGATTTGTGCTATTAGGGGCTTGTGAAAGCCAAATATAAAAGGCCTTTTAATGAAATTTGTCCCTGGCACTCTTGGCTTGATTTGGGTTGTGGATTGTGATTTGGTCACCAAACAGTATTTGATATAAATTGAACTTGAAGTTTTCGAGGCTGTTTAATTCTTTTTTAGTAATAAAATTTCAGAAAAATTGTCTCTTTTCTATGTGGTTTATTTTTTTCTTGTATTTTTCTTATTCCATACATTTTTGTGCATTAGTATACTTAATAAATATCTTAAATTTTGACTTGAGGGGTTGCATCCCTGAAGTTACCTGGAAGAAGAAATATAAAACTTGAAATGTCAATCCATATATATATATGGGAAAATGAGTAGCATACCAGTTCAAATTGACCCAATTGCTAAGTCATATGTGACATTTGGGTGTATAAATGCAGTGGTGAATGACAGCAAATTCATGGAACGGTTTGACAAATTGTTGGTAAAATAATAATTTTGTTGATATTTCAAGGTCATTGAATCAGGCCAAAACATTCATATTCGATCTGAATTTTAGGTGAATTCTATTGGTCTCCGAACGAAAAAATATATTGTATTTGAAAACATATTAACAACTTAATTTCAAAGTTTAAATAAATCCGTTTTGAGTAACGTTTCTCTAGAATATATTCTAACTTTTATTTTTCACAGTTTCTGACTTTATGTAATCTTAGCTTGATTTGAAGCGTGAATTGTGACTTACACCAAGCATTGTTTGTTATAAATTGAAATTTAAGATTTTACAACTATTAAGTTCTTTTTCAGTAATAAAATTTAGAAAAATTATTCACTTTTTATATTGTTCTTATTTTCTTTGTCTTGCTAGTTCGTAAATATTTTAAAATTTGACTTTGAGGGCTTGCATTGGCTTTAGGGTAAGTTTCAAACTTGGAAATGGAAGATTTTTTTGAAACAAGTTTCAAGGAAAATAATTTTTCATCTTTTGCTGGCAACTAAGCATTTGAAAATCAAAAATTTAGATGAATTTCTCTGCTTTTTAACCCTAGCAAACGTGTATTGGTTAGTAAAAGTCAACCTATATGCTGATAAATTTTTCAATCCTTTGAATGGTGAAGAAGGGGATCCTTGAAGTTGTCACCAGCTTGGTGTCAATGGACAATATGGTTTCTATTACATGTGACTAGGAACTTTCCGATGTACCTAAAAAAAAATTACATGTGACTAGGAACCTCCTTTGTGGAAACTCACAAAACCTTTGTATCAATCTCTTTGAATCCTCTATTCCCAAAACACTGAGGACTCGATTGGGAATATATTTAGTGTAAAAGTTAAAAAATCATTATAAATTATTATATTTTTTTTGTGCATCTTTTTGTAAAAAGTCAATTAAAATAGTCAAATTTCAAACCACTGTTGATAATTGTTGAAACATATTATGAGGTTTTTATATTTTAAAATTCTCACATAATCCAATAAAAGTGACTATTTTTGGATGGAGAGATTTATGAATAGAGAATCCTTAACTCCTATCCTGATAATTGTTTAAACATGTCACGAGATTTTTATATTTTAAAATTCTCACATGATCCAATAAAAGTGAGTATTTTGGGACGGAGAGATTTATGAACAAGGAATTCTTAACTCCTATCCATTGGTCTTCATTTAAGAAATTGGCCGAAATAGCCACTTGGTAATTGCTCATGATCGCCACGTGGTTTATTTTCGTTAACTTCTTAATGACTGGATGAATATGTAGCACGCTTTGTTATCATAATTAAAAGGCTACAGAAAAAAATAGGACTTGATATAAAATACCAATATCACAAGTGAATTTACCCATTTTTAAAGTTATAATATGTTTCTGGTAACATAGTAAGTATATATTAAAAACTTGTCTTTTTACTTTATTTTAAAACTCTTCAAGGCTGCTTCAAATTTGAAATCTTGCAATGCTCAAAAGCTCATGTTCTTCCACAACCATATATCAACAATAATGATTTTTTTTTTATTGATAAGTGGAGTTAATTAAAAAAAAAAAAAAAACGCAATAAATCATCAGAGGAGTTGATCATAAAACATTTAAGTAATATTTGAAGGTTCAACTTGTTACACTTTGTCTCTCGGGTTATGATTATTTAGATTCAAATTGTTATAAGCGTATGAGTTTGTGAGCGATATAGCAGTCAGCTGCAGCTGCTGTAGTATTAGCTACTCTGTCTATGGACTGTGATCTGGGCTGCAGCTGGCTGCTATTTGCTGCTATGTTTGTGGACTTTGGCCTTGGCTGCAGCTGATTGTTGTGGCTGCTGCTGCAGCTGCTGCTCTGCCTGTGGCTACACTGCTGCTCTGCCTTGTCAAAAGATCCCATTGTTTAGAATTATGGAGCAACTTGATAGTTTTAGAATTATGGAGCTGGTGCTGCTCTGCCTGAGCTGCTGCTGCTGCTTTGCCTTATTGTTATAGGAGATAGAAGGTGACTCATTTGTAGGATAAATATAGCTTCCATATTCTTCATTCAACATATGATCATGGCCATGGCGTCTTTGTACTATTACTGCCACTGTTGTAAGGTTTCTCTGCATACTCTACCATATCTAAGCTGTTTTTCAAAACAAAAAAATGAAAATAAGTACATATTTATTCTATTTCAAAATCAAGTTTAGTTAAAAAGTAATAAAATTCTATACATCGATATAGAAAAAAATAAATAAAAATACAAATATGGTTCGGATGTCTATGAAAAAATATTTTTAGAATTTGCAATATTGCATAATGTATAACAATTAGAAAATCAAATGTAATATATGATTAATGCAAGACATAAGTATGTTAAGCATCAATGATCATCAATCCTAATTGGATTTAAAATATATGCAATACAGGAACATCACCTCTTTTAAGAAGAGGATCTCTTGTCTTGATTTTTTTTCCATGGAAACCTTCACTACTCTACAATATGATTTAAAATTTTTGCGTGAAATATTAATTCAAGGGATTGGAACTTCCTTGTTATGAAATATTTGGAGTTAAAATATATGCATTACAATTCGAAACATTGGGATTATGTTTGGGATTATGTTTTTCTTCTTTTATTTAATGGTGAATAATTATATTGTCTATATTTTCCAATTAAAGTTGAATTATGTTATATAGTTGTGGAAAATGGTCAAAGGAAAAAGACAATGGCTGAAACCAGGTGATTTGAGAACTAAGAAGCTAACAGAATATGAGAAACAAAGAAATAAGCGAATCAAGAAGAACTATGAGGTAATGAACAATCTTGGAGTGAAGAATATTACAAATTCTTTGATGAGTGTGGTTCAGCCCAAATGTGCAAATGCAAAGGAAAAGGGAATTAGGGTTGAGGTAGATGATGATGATGAGTATAATCCGTCAGAGGGTGAGAACGATAGTGATAATGAGTCATTGGGTTCCTTTTATCGCAAGGTATTATATACATTATTTTATATTTGTGTGTGAACATATCTTTTACTATTTAAATATCTTCTTCATATATCTTAAACATCATATCTTTTTTAAAATATATTTTAACTGTGTTAAATATCTTCTTTACTATTCGATTATGTTATTTCAGGAACAAGAGATGCCACCGGGGTTACGTTTACAGCCTCATTCGTGGCCATTAACTCCGACCCCAGAAGAAGGGATGGATCCCCTACGTCAAAAGATTGGTACCCAACCCTTACCACCTCATAATGTGCAACCTGTGCATGAGGTGACTGCATCTAGTAGTGTTGGTAAGTTTGCAAAGTTGTTTATATTTAGTTTAAGGTCTAACTTGCATTTGTTTACTTATTAACTCAATTAACATTATGTCCTTACAGCATCACATGACAGACGTGGTCGTGGTCCAACACGCGACATACAAACCCAACACATTGTCCAGAAAAATGGAAAGATGTTGGTTCCTGTACCTGAACATTTCCGTGCGCCAGTGGGAGATCAAGCCTCTAAGTTGGCCTCCAAGATTGGCATAGAGGTTCGAACGCAATTACCAGACTTGAGCATTCGTAGGTGGAATAAGGTTCAGGATACTGATAAGAAGCCGATGATCCAACGCTTGGAGGTAATTATTGTCAAGTAAAAGAGGCATGACACATGAAAATTGAAATTGAAATTGAAATTACATGGTAATTATTGTGTGAAAGAAATACTCTTTTTGTTAGGGTGATTACAAGAACTTGCTGCTAAACAAGATATTACATGGTAGCATATCAAAGACTTCTAGTTTTGGAACGAATTTAATGATTAGTAAGAATGCAACTATAACTATGTATTCAGTTTGTATCCTTGCGCATTGAAAACACAATAGAAAATCTAAAAATTTAACTAGTGATGCATATATTACTAAACACTAATATAACTTGTGATGCCAACAAATAAATAGGGAAGTATTCTTGTTAGTACTAATCAAATCATGGAAACAATAGCTATGAATAGATGGAGGTCATTATATTGGCTTTAAGAAGGTGACAGACAACAGAGGGTTTTTGATTTAATTAGAATAGATAGAGGAAGGAGGCAGAGATCCTTGGTTAGCTGAATCAAGGGTGCCTGAATTGTCCAATTCAGAAACAGATGAATTAGCTAAAACAGAGGCAGTAACTCTAGCATGTTTGATGGGCCATTTTTCACTTGATAAGTTGTGTGATGTAGTAGGCAACCTCATTTTCTGTCAACTGATAAGACTGCTGCATTTTACCAAGATTGATATTATTTTTTTAAATAAGAAAATTGCTCTTTGGGATCAAAATGTATTTTGTTTGGTGTTCTACACATTGCTCTTTTCTGCTCCTTTTCTCAGTTGGTGGTTGCATCTTTTGGGTTTGATGTGAACACTCCAATCCTTACTCTCTTTGTTTCATCAAATCTTTTTGAAAAATTCCAAACTTATTCTAAAAATTTGTTTCCAATACTTGCTCTTTTTAAAAGTTCTGTGTTGAATTATTAGTCCACCTTTCCCCTCAAGATCATAGAGGAAATTTCACTACCTTGATGTTGGTGTAAGATCCTTCAATTATGTATACAGGATGTTTGAGGTGCTCCACAATAGATACATCATTAGTGACTTCAAGGCCTTCCCTGTAGATACACTTGAATATCAATCTTTTTATTACAAATAAATTATTAGAAATTTGATAAACTTTAGAACAAGTATCATAATTAGATGGCAATTCTCAGCTCATTGCTTGAGTGCACTAGGAAGGTCTTGGCAATATCTTCACATTAAAAAGCAATATTTACAATAGTATACACTTATGATTCACATATTCTTGTTGTTAATGTTTTTCATTACAATATATAATGCCTAGAAAGACATGTAGGACATTTCATGTCCAAGCTTGACATTGAATTTTTAGGTTCCTGTAGACTGCCTAGAAAAACATGGACAACATATTCCTCTGTTAACACATCTGTTGCAACTGTTACAATATATAATGCCTGCATATCTAGGAATTAAATTGCAACTGTTAACACATCTGTTGATGCAATCTTTTTTTCTTTGTTGTTTAATCAAGCTTATTGCTACTTGTCTGAAATTTAGGTTATTTAACTTATAAAAAAAATGATTTGATTTTGTAGGATCAATTTGATCTACAAGGCAATCCGAGTGATGTAGCAAGGACTTTAAATACACAGTTTGGTCGGCGATTGAGTAGCTTCACCTATAGGTTGCACAAACAATACAAGCAACTTAAGGATGCAAGAGGGGAGGAGTACGCGAGAAGCCACCCACCTACAAGTGTTACTCTTAATCAATGGACATCTCTAATTGACAAGAAGTGGAATAGTAAAGAATTCATGGTATAATGTTTTATGTTAATTGTCAAAAATTAATTTTCTTCTTACTAATGTTAAGTTTTGTTGTTTTTATTGGTGTTTCAATCGTGTAGGAACAATCACTAACTAATGTGAATAATAGGATGCAAATGAAAACAAAACATAGATGTGGATCAAAATCAATCCCGGTTAGGGTGCACAGCTCGGTGTGTTCTGCTATTTTATTTTATCAGATTAGTAGGCTTTGTTATTTAAATATTTGAAATAACATTCAAAAACAAATGAATCAGATAATTGCAAATGGAGAAGTTCCTGATTTGGCAAAGTTTTACAAGTCCATCCACTATAATTCGAACACACATGAATGGATTTCGTCGGAGAGCCAAGCTAATTATGTATGTACAAGGCAATGCATATTAATTTTGATAAAATTATTTATTTGCTTTGTAGGGTAGAATAACTAATAATTGTTCGATTTATTTTAAATTAACAGGACAACATGATAAAGACGCAAGCCGAACACCTCTCGCAGACTGGTGTGATCCCTTTAAGCCAAGAGGAGTTGTCAATTAAGGTGCTTAAGCCAAAGTCAAGTTATGTGAAACGACACGACTTGAGGCCTTCTTCTTCTATGAAGACTACTGTTGCACCTGCTGAAAATAGTGACTATGTTCAACGCCTTGAGATGCAAATAGCACAGCAAAATGAACAAATTGCAAGGTTTCAAAAGTCAGAGAAGAAACAAAGCAAGAAGATACAAAGTATCATAGAGTGTTTGACGCAGAAAGGTATCACGGGAAATTTTGAGAATGGGGAAAGTTCAGATTCTGATGAACAAGCTTCTTGGTTAGTATATTATGTTTATATGTTAATTTAGTAGAACATTTCTTCTTTAACTAGGGTAGAATAAAAAACTACTTTTGACATTTAGGCATAAGGTCCCGGGAAAATAGTGAAGTATGCATCTAAAGGCCCGAAAAACATCACAAACACCTTGAGATTATCAGAAATTATCATGAACACTTTGGGAGGAATCAACATAAGTTGTGAAAATTTACAGAACAATCATAGGACTCTCGGTTGGAAAACATTTAGGCTTGAAAATAGGCCGTTAGGGAGTAAAATCTTGAAATAGTCGTTAAAAGGCCAAGAAATATTATGAACACCATGGGAGGAACTAATGTAAGTTGTAAAAATTTACGGAACAAGCACGGTAAAAATTTGGTTTAAAATTTACTTTGAAATTTTTTTTTTCTCTTATAGGAATGGTTACCTTAACCTTTTGTTGTTGCTGTCTTTTTTTTTATTTTTTCTTTTTTAAATGGCAGATTGGAGATGAACGAATTTGGTAACCTGCATAACAAGAGTTTTTTGTTGATATTACCAGACACATCCATCACAGTGTAGTTGTACTTTTTGTTGATATTACCAAACATGTATTTTGACTATGTTGTTGTGGGTTATGATTATATTGTGATGGATCTAATTTTTTTGTTGATATTTTATTGAATAAATTAAAATGAACAGGTTTTTGTTGATATTACCAAATGAACAGGTTTTTGTAATGATTTGTAATGGATATTATATTCAGCAGGTTATTAAAATGCACAAGTTATTTTGATTGTGTTGTAGTTTTTGATTTTACTAAAATAGATGTTATAATTTGGATGTTATATATTAATTTCCTGATATTATGAGACATGTATTTTGCTTGGGTTGTTTTATGATAATGAACAAGTTAATTTTATATTGATTTGTATTAAATATTTTATTTAATAGATTATTAAAATCTACAGGTATTGTTTATTGAAAAAAATATATAAATTGCAAATATAACCCTCCCCTCAATTTTTAAAAATTATTTATTATTGGTGACGAAAAAAAAATTGACACTAAAACTTTCTAATCCCAACAAATAATTTTGTCACGCATATTCACTATTTCATCACTAAATTAAAATATTTCTTGACAAAAAGTTTTCGTCACTGAAGGGTCTTTTTTTTCATCTTTTGGTGACGATATTTTCGTCACTAAAAATTTTATCACTATTTTTAATGACGAAATATTTTGTCACCCAAAATAAATATAATAAAATTTTATTTAATTTTGGTGACGAACTGGATATTATAGGTGACAAAATATTTAACATTTAGTGACGAAATATTTCGTCACCAAATGCCAATAATAGGTGACAAAACAAATTTTCGTCACCAGGTACTTTTAGTGACGACGAATTGGTGACGAACGTGGTGACGAAATTATTTCGTCACGGATCAATTTGGTGACGAAAATTTCACTATTGGAGACGAAGTGATTTTGTCATTAAAGTACCATTTTGTTGTAGTGACCCTTGGAGGGTATTTTCAGAGGTTCAAGGTTGGGTTTTGGGGTCCAGAGGCTGCTGGTTTTTGCTTGTCTCCAAGGGTAATCATTTTTCCCTCTTTTGAGCATTATTTTGATCCATATCTTAGCCTAGTTTGAAAGCATATTTGGGCTTTGTCATAAACTGAAAAAGGCTTATTTTGAGCTCCTCTTGAAGTTTGTTTAAGGTCATTTTTCTGTTGGGGGTCATCTACCTCCTTGCATGCTTGTTTTCATCTTGTTTTGAGCCATGCATCTAGGCCTTTGCATTGGCCTTTGTTTGGCCTCTTAGCCACTGAAATCCAGTGGATTTCAGTGACTAGCATCCTATTTTGAACACCAAAATCAGAGAGGGGTGACCCTCTCACCCCTTGTTTTACCAAAAAGGCCAAATAAATTCGTTCTTTTTTAACTTATGACTTCTCCTTATTTGAAATGTTTTCTTTACATGATTTACATGTTCCACAAATGTTTCACATATATCTATGTAGAGTACAAGCATCCAAAACAATATCCAAGGGCTGAGATACCATGGCAGGGGGGTTTAAGTCAACCTACATATACAAAACAACATTCATTAGTTAAGTGAGGTGTTGCCTTATCGTCGCCATCTAAACAGATAATGACCATTGAGGGAACTTGTTGAAGTGATCTGTTAATGTTACAGGAATTACTGTTAGTGTGTCCTTTGTACTTGGATATTGTCGATGCATGGGTTGTACACGCAATTCACCAGTGGCAGGACTTTCAGGTCCCACTATTATAAAAATAGTTAAAGATCACATTTTGACAAATGAAAATCTCATTTTTATTGAAAGTGTGATAAAAAAAAAATTAGATTAATATTTTAATCACATTTAATTTAATTAAGTGTGAGAATATTTATTTTTTATGCCACTTTTCAATTAAGTGTGATTATATATATATAT
>NW_021031318.1:13274-28381 GCF_004153795.1 Camellia sinensis | reverse complement strand
GTTTATGTAATCGAGCGAGCTCGAGCTGAGCTTGAGTTCAACAAATATTTGACGAGCCCAGCTCGAGCTCGAGCTTGATTTTTAAAGCTCGACTAGAGCTTGGCTCGACTAATTCTAATAAACAAGCTTGAACATTCAAAAGCTTGGCTTGGCTTGGCTCGTTTGCAGCCCTAGACTCAACCCTACCATCTAACTCCCGCATACGTTGAGACTTAGCTTGGACTTCACTCTCCAACTCCTTAATCGTATCCATAACCTTCTTCAGTTGCCCCATTTTATCATCTGCGTTGGAGAAAACGACGAGATCCTGGGCTGTGCTTGACAGATCTAGCAGATTGAGGAAAAAAAACAGTCGCACTTCTCCGGCTGCCAACATCTTCCTGCCCTCATTTTCCGTACCAGGAGGCGGCCCTTGCGGTGGGTCCTCGTTGCCATCAGCCGATGTGAATTCCACTTCATTATTGTGCAGCGAATCGGACTGCCAACAATCCAAGCTCGGTTTCATGACATTCACATCCTCAACACCCACATTAGCCGCATGCCCATCCCGCGCATTCTTTGGTTCAACCTCCAACACTTCATCCCATTCCTTCATTGGCACATGCACATCCGACACTACTTTCACAAAATAGCGCTCAATGATAGTCGCAGCAAGCTTTTCACAATTAACCTGCACATTACGCACCCATTAATTCTGAAATAAACAAATATATACCACACATCAATGTCAACTAGTACGTCATACCTCAATGGAACCCTTTCCCAACAAGTTTACACCTTTTAGCTTCTCAACAAGTTTAGCAATGTTCCACTAGTAAAATCGCGGCAAAACATTACACCTGTTTGGTTCCACAATTGATGCGTGGTCACAAATGAGGAACTACAACCACAAATTAAAGAAAAAAGTTACAACTAATTGAAAGATGTATCGAGGGGTTGTGTGTACTGTATGAGTATTACATTTAATGTTTGGAATAACATACCAGCAACAAAACAACACATTTGGTAACCCTTTCCAGCCTGTTATGAAACTCATTTAACGAACCAACCAGTGCATTACGAATCCTTGCAGTCTAGTCATACAATCGTAATGTATCCAACTTGTCAATTACCTACACAAACAACCAACCAATCAACTCCCCTGTAGTTGCAAAAAATAGCTTTGCACAAATGTATAAACATACTAACTTCGCAACATCTTCCTCATCGCATTCAATCCTCCCAAGCAGTATCACCACCAGCAGATCTTTTATTACTTTTGACAAGATCTGACTAACGTTGGGGCAACATCTTTGAATGAAATTTGATGGTGTTTTAACCACAGGCGCCAAATCTAATTTCTTATTCCCACATTGGATCCCAAACAACAAACGGACGTTACTATTTCTTAGTGGTAGTCTGCTCTCTCCAATGTAAAATTTCTCATCCATTGGGTTGTAAGTTTGTATGATGCGGCAAACCATTACATCACACTTCTTGTACACTTTCAAATCTAAATTATGGACACGGATTGCCTCAATCATCAACCAGAATGGTGTTTTTTATAACTGTTGTATTTGACCAGCACCAAACTCCAACTCTAGCACAGTTTTAATTAACCCAAACACATTCGAAAGGTACATCAGTTTCTAGGGGTCGATATCAGGCCTTTTAACATTACTTGATGTTGTTTTCTTCTTCTTGAATGGCAGTTGTGCTTGTCTTCTCGTGGCCGCTCTAGTTGATGTCTGAACAAACAATTGTGATCGCGGTGTCCTCCCGTCCGGTCTACGTTTGGAGCCATGCCGGCCTTCATTACCTGAAACAAAATCAACATTACCACATTACTAACTTGCAACACACAACAATCTTCCGCACATAGAATTGTAAACAACCAATAAAAAATAATAATAATAAACAATGGCAAGAAAATTGCACAACAATCAACCTAAAACAACAAAATTCAACACGTATGCATCTACAACTCTAATGATAACAATGCGACATTTGTATATGAATTTCACTAATTAACTGTCTAACAAATATGTACAACAACGTACATTCAAACATCATCTAACTATCAATGCATTAACATTACAACATAATTACCTTGTAATTCAAAATAGGCTTCCGCACAAAGACTTAGCAACACAAAAAAACAAAAAACAAAAAGAAAAGAAAAGAAACACCCTAATAAACGTCACTAACACCGGATAACCCACATTGCACAATAACACTCCACCCACATTAGACCTCACATCCCATACACATCGTACGCACCATCACACAATGATAACCACAGCAAAACCCACCCACACTATGCCGCGTCTGGTGACGTAACCTGACAGTTAAATAATATGTGAACATGCACAACAATGTACATTCAAACATGTTCAACAACCATAGTCATTAACATTAACAACAACCATGTAATAGACATAATCCAAAACAAGGGTCACCACATGAAAAACAACGTGAAATAACTTTCACAATTCACGAACATATGTGCTCATTACCATCCCACATACCCCGTATCAATGTCTGTAAAATTAACAACAGAACACATAACTCAGCTAACACCATAGTATAAGGACCCTAAAACAAGGTACCCTACACCACATTTGAAGAAAAACCTCATACGCAACACAACCATATCTCACATCACAAACACAATGACTCAACTACCCCAACTGCATATAATCCCCATTCAGATTACTCACACTAATACACCCACTGACAATCCAACACAACTAATCCTACGTAAGAAGGACCACAACACCACATACCCTACATAAAATAGATTCTCCCCCTACCATTACAACAAACTAACAGTCAATCGCCCACCTAACATTACACCTAGCCACAATCGTAGCAACATAAGCAGTAACACATTCGAACATTACATAAAAACTCCAAAAACAATCTAACAATAGTAAATACATACCATTTGCCATTCGAATACATAATAAACACAGCTGTCGACGCTAGTAACACTGTCGTCTTCACCATCAACGACACGATAGAACACCTCACTCACCGCTCTGAAATGACCACCAAAATGTACAGTACAAAATGGGCTTCCCAGCTTTCTAGGTTTTGGGAAAAACCCAATGTTAATTTGGGAATGAAGAGTGAGATATTAACACTACCAAAAAATGATTGAGGGAAATTAGAGAAAGAATCATCGTTGTAACATTGGAATCGAAATCAAAAACTTTTCATCTTCAAATTTTCCGTTTCAATTGCGCTAGAGGGAACTCAAAAACCACTATAGTATGTTGTTGGCCATTTTCGTAAATTCCACATCATGAAAAACCCACATTTACCCTTACAATCTGTAACTCACGTGCTGAAATTGTGGGCAGCAATGACTTTAACATTAAAACGGGACTTCTAAGTCTACAAAATAAAAGGCAAGACTAAATGCTTCTACTTACCATGATTTGGGATTTAGTGGTGCTTTACCCTAAAAACATTCCATCTATAATTTTTCAATAATTAACTCTTGTTCAAACTTATTTAAATTATTTTTATCGTGTAAATTGTAAGTAAAAGTCACATCAAATATTTTGACTCATATACTAAAGATATATATATATATATATATATGTGTGTGGCGGGGGGAATGCTATGGTACACATTTTTTAAGGGGTGTTGTAACTCGGCTTTTTCGCACCCCCTTTCAGAAACTCGAAAGAAGCCTTACAGTTTGGACTCCTACGATTCGGAATCTAATCTCACAAGTGCAATGTAAAATAGATAAACACCAAAAATTCCAAATCCGCTAAATCTTTCAGAAAATTGATTTTGAATCAAAAATGTCAAATTGGACTGCTTTGCCAGATATAGAGTCGCTACCTAAATATTTTTGGAAAATCTAGGAAACCCATGATGCGTGCCAAAGGCCATGTGTCCGTCATCACAAAGATTGTCTTGGCTTGGGAACTTAGGTACAAGAGGGGAAGGTCATGAATACATTTGAGCACCCCCACTCGCTAGATCAAAGATCGGCCTCTACTAATCATGGTATGATTTTTATCTACGTTATATGCTCTTGTTCCGGTTATTAGACTGGCATTTACTATATGATGCGCACACACACAAGGTATAGATTAGTTTGCCCGAATTGGAACATTTCAAGCCATGTTTGTTTTTTTGAAAAGAGTTTGTTTTTGCCACTTAACAAAGTGGGCTCAAAATTTATGAATTTGTCACTTGACAAAGTGGGCTTAAACGTACATTCATTCAATCATTCTAATTCAAGCAACAAGTCTTCATCCAAAGGCATTCAAACAGTTTATAGCAATTAAGCACTTAGCTTCATGGCAAGCATGCTAGTCATGGCAATCACTCACACTCATGCAAGTATGCTAAAGTACTAAAAACTCACCTAGTACTCCAAGCCAAAGAAACAAAAGAGTTACCAAAAATATGCATGACACCTATCTATACAAGATGGCTAATGCAACACATGCAATGATGTAACTAAAATAAGCTCGACTGCTAAGTATGGCATATGATTCGATTTGATTACATGCGTTCTAAGCACGTATTCAAAGAAGTATTTAAACAACAATGTAGTTAGAATAATGCGCTGAGCCTCGGTGCATGTAATACAAGATGAATGGATGCAAGTATAAGGTATGCTAAACGAAACGTGATGCTCCTAATTTAGCCATCTTAAGCGGATAAATAAAAGGGAGAAAGACGTGAGGTTGGAAGACATGCACGTTATTACAACATTAATGCCCTCGCGCATGAGGGTCCGAATGAATAACCTAGCTAAGCTAAACTACTTAACTAATTATTACAAAACTGAATACGTGCTTAGAACCTAGCTGGCCACTAATGGTGCACTATTCATTGCTGCAATAGAGAGTAAACAGGGCAAAGAGAGGCTATTCTCATAGGTTTTCTGTACTGTGTATCCCTCATTATCATCAAAACATCTCAAATGAGTGATACACTTGGTTCCAAAACCATCAATCAAGCAATTTCATTGCATGATGGCCAAGGAACCAAGATGTACAAGTTTAATAAATGCACAAACAAGACTAAAATCCATCACCCTATCATGGATGATCAAAGGCAATGGTGACCTTAGAAAATTTGGCGCATTTCACCACTTTGGGTATGAAATGCCCCAATTTTTCTTGTGTTCAATTAACGTCCGATTGAACACACCAAAACACAACCAAATGCTTATCTTGCACAATTTTAGTTTCCATTTTAATTTACTAACCATTCCTTAACCAATTAAGTCCATTGGTGAGTAAGTCCTCTAAAAGGGAAGGAAGTGTCAAACAAGGGGTAGTTTAAGGCAAGAGAGAGGTGTCATGTCATTGATAATGAAACCCCAAAAGAGGATTAAACCATTAAGCATGAACCTCAATCTCAAGCTTAAACTATCCTAAGGTTGAAACAACCCTCAAAGAAAATAAAAAGGTCAAGAAATGAGGGAGGTTGTAGAGATTAATGAGTGCTGAAATTAAGTGGGAAAAGCACTAAAACATGTAATCAACTCAAACAAGTGGTGCTTAAAGGCCTAAAACACCAAGCTTGTAAGGACACTTACATTAGAAGCATACAATGCACGACTCAAATGCAACAACCAGCCAAAAAAAGAGTTAAAATAGTCCAAAATAGAGCCTAAAACATGCTGGAATTAAGCTTTGAGAGGCTAGAAAAATAAGCTGACATATAGAGCTATCTAGGCTAGCAAACAAGACACAAGGAGGGGAGGCTAATCCTTCCAAATTTAGACCTCAAAACATGATTTTCACCACTAAAAATACTCTGAAATTCTATGTTCAAAAGCCCCAAAAAAAGATGGCTTGAAAGTGGGAAATAAAGGTGGAAAGGCCTTACAAATAAGGAATAAAGAGGAGTGAGCCACCCCCTAACCTTAATTGGCCTAAAACTACCAATTTCAGCCACCAAAACAGAATTTTTTTATGCCCCAAAACAGCCCAAAATCAGTGGGAAAAGATAGAAAAACAAGTATACTAAACAAGGTAAAAGGGCAAGTGTTATACCTCTTGAAGCAAAGATCAATTCTAGGCAACAATTCAAGCCAAAACCAACTTCAAGAGCTCCAAGAAGGCTTCAAGGAACCTCAATCCAAAGGTGATCAACTTTGATTAAGGAGGTGTAGGTAAGAGTGTAGTGTATATAGGCTAATGTGCATAAATTTGCAAGAGAGAAAGAGAAATGTAGAGAGAGAGAGAGAGATAATTTTTGCTCCAAAAATTCCAACCCCCAAAAATGGGGGAGGAGACCCCCTATATATAGGGAGATAAAGCCAATTGTGCCAACAACTGGAACAGCTGTCACTAAAATATCTGCAAAAAAGACATTGATGGTTGGCAGGCCACACCATTGGCTGACAAGGCTCAAGAGTGGCCGGCAGGGCACAATTGGTAGCCGACAGTCCACTAGAGGAGGCCTATAGGTCCCAAGGTCTTGAGGTTTGAAGAACTAAGGTTTTGGTCCAAAACAAGGCATAGAATGGACAGGGTTTTAAGGCTCAAATACATGGCATTCTACCGAGGACTTCAGGCATTAACACGAGCACATGCAATCATAATCATCGAGTGCACAAGCGATGACGTTCAAGTCTTGAGGATGGTCAAAAATGGGTTGTCTATAGTTAGTATCTTGTTTTTCAAAAACCTTGTTGCCCAGAATTTTGCTTCTACGCTCGAGCATCACTTCTTGCGCTTGAGCGGTCTTTGTGATCTTTCAGTACTTTTGCAGGTCTGCTGTTAGGAATTGGTATTCTTGGCTCAAGCAGTCTTGGCTCGAGTGACTCTTATTGTGCTCGAGTGTTGGTATTCTATCTGTAAATTACTGGGAGTTTGTATTTCATGCTCGAACGACAACTTCTTGCACTCGAGCAATCACATCTTTTGTTTCTTACGCTCAAGCGTCACTTTTTGCGCTCGAGCAGACGGCATGTATATCAGTCTATAAAAGTCGCTTTTTATATCACTTTTTCATTTCACTCTATCTCTAAACTTTCTAAAAACCCTAGATCTACACTCTCTCTCTCTCTCTCTCTAAAACTCATATTCTCTCTTCTAAAACACCTAGATCCATTGATTTCTCTACCTTATTCCCTTTGAGAAGAAGGTAGAGCTCATTTAGAGCTTCATTTTTATCCGAACAAAGTTGGGTTTCAACAGTGTTGAAGTCTCTTTACTCTTTCTCTCTCTCTCTGTCTCTCATCTTATAAGTTTGAGGTAGGGATTCTCCACACTCTTGTATAAGTTTTACCTTAGTTATTTGCTATTTCAAAGGATTATAGTATTTTGGGTTGTTTTGGTAAACCTAGGGTTTGAAATCAAAATGATAAAGAGGGTTTTTCAAATGATCTCTTAGTGAAACTTGTGGGCATGAAATTGGGATTGATAGTTGTTGAAATGAGGTATTTCCTACATTGAAATTGATTTTAAAAAAAAAAATGGGGGGTTTGCCCAAAAATGTGAATGTTTATAGCGACCCCGGTTTTAACCCGATCTTTGTTACATTCCGGATTTGGGTTTCGTGGTTCAATATTGTATCCATGTCCTGCTTTGCTCCTTTTACTCTTTGAATTTGAGTTTTGGAAATGATAGGCATGTTTGGAACAGGTTGGTTGTTAGTTGGCCTAGATTGATGTTGCCCAGATTTTGATTTCTTCGCTCAAGCGAGCCTTGTGAAATTTGCTTCTTCACTCGAGCGAGACTTCTCACGCTCGAGCAAGCTTTGAGTGCTCTCAGTATTTTTCCTAGACGCAGAATTTCTGGGAAGGTTGAGTTCTTCGCTCGAGTGAGGCTTCTTGCGCTCAAACGAGGGTGTGCATCTGTAAAACTTCTGAAGGTATGTATTCTGCGCTCGAGCGACGCTTCTTGCACTCGAGCGAGGTCACTTATTATGTCTGGTCGCTCGAGCGACAACTCCTTCGCTCGAGCGAGCCTCGCGTATATCAGTTCGCAGCAGAGGAGTTTTATATCACTTTTTGATTTCTTTTTTTACTAAAAATCCTAATTTAACACTATAGACACCCCATTTTTGACCGCCCTTAAGACTTGGGCGCTACTGATGGTTTACTTGGTGATGAAAGGTGTGCAGGGCAAAGGGTCGATTTCTTCGGCAAGGAGAGAGTCAAATCCCCAACTTCATACCCCATTTTTGGACTAAAACTATTTTTAATGGTTTTTAGACCTTAAAACCCTCTCTTTCAAAATATTTTTGAAAAGAAGTTCCTCCAATGTCCCAACGCTCGCATTTTGTTAAATGTTGCGCTTTTCGATAAACTGAGCAAAGGACAAAGTACAAACGAATGAAAGAGAGATGAAATCTCTGAAAAATCTTTCAAAGCACCTTGTTTAGGGGTTTGGAGTTGAAGAAAAGAGGAGAAGAGGGAAGAAACCAAGTTGGAGAAGAAGATGGGCATAAATCGCTAAGAGAGAGTCGAGCAGCGCTTGCTGAATCAAGCCTATTCATTTGTACATTTGGATTTCAGCTATGAGGCCACCACCGTTGAAAATAAGATTTCTGGGGCTTCATTTTTCACTCAAGAATCTCCTCAAGACGAGTCCGGATGGGGGAGATATGATTGGTTGAAGTTGGGCATCATTCCAGTTGGAACGAAACTGAGCAGCCTTCACTAAAAGAGGGATATCTCTTAGCACAGTTAGAATTTTGATGCAAGTCTGCCACCATTGGAAATCTTACTTTCGGGGCTTCAATTTGCACACAAGAATGACCTGAAAAGGCATCCAGATGAAGGAGTTAGGCTTGCTTCAAGTCGGGGACTAGGACTGATTTTTGCTGCCGGCCCCTATGGGAGTGTGCCGGCCATGAATGGCCAATGCCACCCAAGAGTGACCCCATGCCGGCCAACAATAGTGTGATGCTGGCCAACAATGGTAAAGGTGCCAGCCATTGATGAAAATATCAATTTTTTCCAGATGTTTTGCTCTAACTTGCTCCAGCTGTCTCTCTTGAGATATTTTCGGTGGAAAGCTTGTATTTTGCTATATAATGAAGCCTTGTGTCTCATATTCAAGGGTGAGAACTTCTTAAGAAATTTTGAGAGCTTCTCTCACAAAACTGCCTCTCTCTCTACAATTTTCAGAGCAAAACCTCTGTCTCTCTCTCTAGATTTCTCTTTCTCTTGCCCTTTTGTGCATAGAAGTAGAGATATACAACTAGTTTGCCAAGGCATCCTTCATCAAAGTTGCATATCATTGGGCTGAGGTCCCTTGGAACCTATTTTGGGTTGTTGAAGGCTGGTTTTTGCTCAGATTTGGGGCTGTTTTGCTGCTGTGCTTCAAATGTAACCTCTTACCCTCTTTAAGCTTGTTTTGCATGCTTGTTTTACCACATTTGCAAACTGTTTTTGGCTTGGTTTTGAACTGAAGAAAACTCTGTTTTTCAGTCCTAAAAATGATGGTTTAGGCCTATTTTGTGTTAGGGGGTTGTCTCTCCCTTTTGTTCCTTAGCTTGTATAGCTTTTGAGCCATCTTCCAAGGCCTTTCAAACAAATTATTTTTGGCCTTAAAACCATTGAATTCCAGAGAAATTTTAGTGATAGAAAACTTGTTTTGAGGCTCAAAATATGAGGGGGTTGTCCCCCCTCCTCTTCTCTTGTTTACTTGTGTTGATGGCCAACCAAATGAGCATGTGTTTTTACTTCTTTGCGGCTTTGTTTAGGCTTATTTTCGTGACTTTTCAGACATTCCATAACTCTGTTTTTGGCTGTCTTGGTCACCTCTTGCATGCTTATTGCACTTGTAGTGTAAATCCTCTTTGCTAGCCTTACATGCTTGATGTTGTAGCCTATTATTTTAGCACGTATTGGCTCCATTCCAGCACATTTTTGACAATGTTTTAACATGCTTGAGGTCTGTTTGAAGTGGTCTTGGTCATATATGGCTTGCCTTGTAGGGCTATAGTGTAAATGGCTTTACTAGTCTTGAGTTTTGAGGCCACTACCATGTTATACTTGTGATGTTTGCATGCCTTGGCATCATTTGGCATGGTATTTCAGAGCTTATATCCTGGCCATACTCTCATGTTTGTCACTCTTTAATTGTGTTTAAGAGTTGTGCCATTATGCCTTGTTTATGAGCTAATACATGAGCATATATTTCTTGCCATCTCTGCTGCGAGTCTAGCATGTTTTTGCCACTATTTTGACCAGCCTTAGATCTTTTTTGAATGGTTAGGGTCATTTGAGCATTGCTTAGTATGGTTGTAGTGTAAAGGGCCTTGACTAGCTTTGAGTTTTGGGGGCCTTTAACATGTTGTGCATGTGATGTTTGCATGGTATGGCTTCATTTGGCATGCAATTTCATTGTACATAGTGTAGTCACACTCTCATATACTTCACTTCTTCACAGCTTTTGAGGGTTGTGCATTATGTATTGCTTAGAAGCCAACATGTGTGCATGCTTGTCTAGCATTTTAAGCTTCCATTCCAGCATGCTTAGGCCATTGTTTTGGCATGCATGAGGTCTGTCCATGGCTGGTTTATTCATTTGAGATTGATAATGCATGCCTCTTGAGTGATGCTCTTTATCAGCTTAATGTATTTGGCATTTGAGCAAGCATTACATATGTTGTTTGCATTGCATTGTGTTCAACCAGATGTTATGTTGAACACGAGGAAGATTGGTTCATTTCATACTTGAAGTGATGAAATGAGCCAATCACCCTTGGTCTCCATTTCCTTTGACTTCCCATGATAAGGAGATGGTCTTGGTGTCTTGTTTGTCATGCATTTATTGAATTTGCACATGTTGGATCTTTGGCCATCATGCATTGAGATGCGTGATTGATGGTCTTGGATCTAATGATCCCCCTCCATTGATGTTTTGAAGTGATATGGAATGGCATAGTGCGTACATACCCTTGGGAGACCCTCCATTTTCTCTATTTTGTGCTCTGCTGCAGCTTGGTGTCCTAGCACACTAGTGGCTGGCAGTGCCTCTCAGATGGCCAGCACTGCTTCATCATTGGCCGGCAGTGCACATCTTTGGCTGGCAAGGGGGTCAGCAGCAGCTTCTCATGGCCGGCAGGCCATTGGTGCACTCCTCAACACTGTTCTGGTGAGATCCAGCAGCTAGTTCTCAAGGACACCCTGCAGACAGAGCCTCTAAAGAGCATTTAGAGAGCTTTTCGGGATGGGAATCGAGAGCATGCATCCTTCCTTGTTCAAGGCAGAGCTGAGGCGGCCTAAGTTAGTGCTTTACTTGTTAATTAGCATTCGGTGTTGTAACTTAATTCATTTGTTAATTAGTTAAAATTCTGTAATAACTAGTTGTAGCTAGGCATTCAATTTGTGTTATGTAATAATTAGTCTAATTAGATTATTAGATTAGTTAGCTAGCTTAGCTTAGATGTAGCTTAGCTTATTCATTCGGACCCTCCGTCGCGAGGGCGAATTTTGTAATAAGTGTGCGTGTGTGTGATGCATGTCTTCTAACCCCATTTTTTTCTCCCTTTTATTTACCAGCTTTCGATGGTTAGTTTTAGGGCATGTTTCGATTAGCATCTTTATGTTTGCATGTGTGCATCCATTCATTTGTCTTGCATGCACCGGGCTCGGCGCACCATGCTAACTGCATTATATTTCAATACCAAGTTGAATACATGTATCAATTGTTGCATTTCACATGCCATTTTAGAATAGCCGAGCCTATTTCTAGTTACATTTTGCATGTGTTGCATTAGGCATTGTTAACATAGCTAGGATCATGCATTGATTACTAACTAGCTTTTTGTTTTGGCTCGGAGTACTAGGTAAGCTTTTACGCTTTAGCATCTTGTATGAGTGTGAGTGTTGCCATGATAGCATGCTTGCCATGAGGCTATTTGCTTATGTGATATTACTGCCTGAATGCCTGTGGGTGAAGGTTGGATTACTTGAATTGGAACAATTCATCAAAATCTTCGATTTAGCCTACTTACGAGTAGCAAACTTCAAACCGTTTTCAAACAAACGGATATGTAATGTTTTGTTCCAAATTAGGCGATCTAGTCTATACTTGTATGCTGTGCGCATCATGTAGTAAGGTTAGCTAATTAATCGGAATAAGAGTGCATGTCTCTTCAAAAATAAAATATCATGTTAGTAAATGCCGATCTTTAGATCGGGCGAGCTGGGGTGCTCATTTCAGGACCTTCCCTTCTCGTACCCAAGTTCCTGAGCCGAGGCAACTTTGGTGATGACGGGCACGTGGTCTTAGGCACAAGTCAGGGTTTTCTAAATTCCCTCAAAATAAAATATTTAGGTGGCGACTCTGTATCTGGCAAAGCAGTCCATGTTTGGCATTTCTTTATAAAAATCAGTCTTCCAAAACGATTTGCCGGATTTGGACTTTTTGGTAATTTATCGGTCTTGCATTACACTTTGCGAGATTAAATTCAGAACCGTGACATGAGTCCGAATTGTAGTAGTCCAATGAACAAAATGGATTTCGCGCCATTTCGCGCGCGGGGCCGTGACGTTCGGGCGGTCTACAAGCACTCTCTCTCTCTCTCTTCAAATACTCCAAGATCTAAGCATCTCTCAACCCTAGTCCCTTTGTTAAAGAGTTAGAGCATCTCAAGGGCTTCTTTTTTATCCGAGTCAAACCGAATTTGGGGCAATTTTGAAGTTCTTCTTCATCTCCTTTGAGCTTCTATACTTGAGGTAGGGATAATCTACACTTTTAATATGGTTTTTAGCCTAGGTATTTGTTGTTATGTATAAATGGTGAGATTTGGGAGGATTTGGGTAAAGTTAGGGTTTGGATTCAAAATTGAAAGAGGGGTTGTCCATGTTGGTTTTTTTTTAACAAAATGACTCTGGGGCTTTGCACGGGAGGTTCTCTAGTGTTAAAATGGTGAAATTTAGCCCTGAGATTAATATTTGGAAAAGGGGAAAATTTGCCCTAATTTGTGTTAATTAATTATTTTGTATAAATAATGAAATTGATATGCGAAATATGAAATTAGGAGGATGTATGAATGAATGGTGTAGTTGGATTTGATAAATCACTCACCTATGGAAAGTTTGATAAATTATCTGTTTAATAGATTGTATATCTGTTTTGGGCTACCGGTGGAGGATATCTATGATTGTTGTAGAAATCGCATGAAGATTAGATGAATTGAAACTAATCACTTAAATTATGTCATTGAATATGATGATATGATTGAGGCATTAAATATGTGTTGTGGATAGTCATTGTATATGACGATACTTTTAATACATTGTATATGTGTCTTTGTTTGGGATGAGATAATGGATGTATTCCATTGTTTTGGAGGAGATAGGGGATGGACTCCATTTAAAATTAAGTTGGCCGGAGTGTCCAGGGTGAAAGTCCCAAAATCTTATATTTATGGGTGTCGATTCCCTCAGATGTGAATTCCGTAAAATGGCAGAAATTGAAGTGTTTGAATAACGGTTATTGTTGAATTGTGAATCAATGAGTTGTAGCCTCATTTGGAGTTGTTTAGATAACAAGAAACTATGTGTATAAAATTGGTTTGAAATGAAAGAATGGAAATAGATTAAGATGTGAATATCAATACTGAGTACTCATGGAAAGAATGTAAGTTGGTCATGAACATTGAACATTTATCTGACACTTATATCTTAGTTAAATCTCATATATTGTGTTAGTTTATCTCTACTGGGCTTTGGCTCACCCTACTTGGGAAACCATTTTCAAGTACTGGTGACATGCTATCTCAAAGGACATAGCTTGGGAGGACTTAGGGCTAAAGGCTCTATTTTGTTACATTTATGTTTAAATGTTTATTCAAGCCGAGAGCTTTACATGTACAGAGTTTTGGATTCTTTCTTTTGTTGTAACTAAGTGATATCTTGGAAAGATGTAAGCTCGAAGGCATTTATTTTGCTATTATTAACTTGTATTACATGCTATAGGTTCAAAATGAATGTATAATGCATGTAATATCCTTTTGTAATAGAAACTTTGATGAATGAAGTATGTCACTTTATTATGTTCATAGATCTTATGACATTAATTATTTGTATTATTATTTAGGGGCGTTACAATGTTTGAGATTGTAAAGAGAAAATGGAATTGATATGGAAATTGTGAAATTGAAATGATGATAATGATGAGGGTAGAGTTGGATATATTTTCCACTCTCATTTTGAGACTTGTGGAAAAGTGTATACTTAATGAAATTTGTTTATCTACTTAGAGATATCTGTTTTGGGCAATCGATGGAGGATAATTGTGAGTGTTGTGGAAATTACATGAGAATTAGGTGAACTAAAACTAATTTCTCATCCATGTGCATTGAACAACGTTGCTTATTTACTACATTGAAAATGTATATGATATTAAGAAAAAGGAGTGAACGTTAGAAAGAGATGTGTACCACCAAATCAAGTTGGCCAGTGTGTCCAGGTTGCAAGTCCCAAAAAATGCGCATATACATGGGTATCGATTCCCGCAGACGAAATATTCGTAAAATGGCAATAGTAGCTCTTGTATAGGCTACATTTACATGGGTGTCGTTTGACGATTTTCCGCAGACAAAATATTCGTGAAAGGTTATACTGGTTTGAGATTTCCCTCTTGTTTTCTATTGTAAAGGACATGATTTTGAGAATTGTGATGTAAACTGAACACAACATTGTTTTTGAAAAGAAATGTAAAACGTTTTGACATGGGCATTGCACATGCATAAAACCTTATGGCTTTGTTAAGATTTATGTCTTGTTGTAGACGTCCCCCGAACGCCCCGGGAGGGTGAGCTCCCGTTCTATTCATTTGGGGTCACTACAGCTCAGGACTCTCAAATTGTCACGGTTCTAAGTCTGAACCAAAGAGTCCAAATCCGACAAATCGTTTTGAGAAACAGATTTTTGAAAAGAAGTGCCAAACATGGACTGCTTTGCCAGATACAGAGTCGCCACCTAAATATTTTTTTTAATGGGAAATTTAGGAAACCCTGACTCGGTGCCAAAGGCCACGTGTCCGTCATCACCAAAGTTGCCTCGGCTCGGGAATTTGGGTACGATTGGGGAAGGTCACTTCGTGAGCACCCCCGCTCGCCTGATCAAAGATCGGCCTCTACTAACCATGATATCTATTTTATTTTTCTGTTTAGAG
>NW_021031314.1:12105-55295 GCF_004153795.1 Camellia sinensis | reverse complement strand
GTAGGGATATCCTACTCCTCTCTATGGGTTTTGTCTTTAAATTTTGGTATTTTGAGATGTTGGGGTTGGTTTGGTAATTTTGTGAAAGTTTGGGGCTTTTGTGTAATTTTACAAAAGTTGGGGTTTTATCTACAATAAACCTAGATGCATGTTTGGCATGGAGAAATGATATAAATGTTGAATCATTGTTGAAAGTGGAACCTTAAGGGTTGAAGTGTTAATTATGGTAATTGACCTAATTGCATGGTTTGATTAATTGGAATAATTAATTGTGAGAAATGAGGAAATGAAATGTTGATAATTATCCATTTGTGCATTTATTTTCTGTTTAGAAATATCTGCTTTGGGCTATCGGTGGAAGATAGTCGTGATTGTTGTAGACAATGCATGATGATTAGGCAAACGAAAACTAATCAATAGGAACGTGTCATGGAATTTGACGGTTGATAGGATACATTAACTGTATGTATTGAAGGATTGTATATAGAACCAATGTGTTTGTATACGTTAAGCGTAGAGGAGGAGATGGGGGATGTAATCCGCGGTTTAGGGGAAGATGGGGGATGTACCTCTAAACCGGATAGTGTTGGGAGAAGATAGGGGATGAACTCCGTAGATACAGCTCATATGCTTGTCTAGAGAAGTGAAGGTAGAGCTCATATGCTTATCTTTGCGAAGTGTGGATACAGCTTATATGCTTATTTGTGAATGTGGGATATTGTTGTTATACATATCTGTTGTGAAGTGTGGATACAGCTTATATGCTTATCTGTGAATGTGGTATAGCAAAATAACTACCCGAAACATTATGCCCATTACCACATGGGGAATCCATCCGCATACAACTTGTCAACTCGACCACAACAAAGAAACCCGGTGTAGTTATTGGGACTATATCGATGCGTTTACTCAGACTTTTTACTATCAGAATCCCATTAAAAACCATTCTTGGTTTATCCGTATTTTACCAGTAGAAAGATCATTAAAAAATGGGAACATGAAGTTCCTTTACAGAATGAAGATAAAGTAATCCAATTATTACAAATACAAGATTTAGTACTTTTTTTGAAAAACTACAAATACGTCCATGTAAGACTTGTCCAGATAGCTTTTAAACCCTTGACTCTGTTAGGACAAAATACCAGTCTTACTTGTACACTTAGTTTTTGATGTATTACATGTAAATTCAAGCCAAGGGCTTAATGTGTAAATGAGTTAGTACTCTTTTTTTGTAACCAAGTGTTAACTTGGAAAGCTGTAAGCCCGTTGGGCATTTTGCTTTTGTTGTTAACATGTAATACTTTTGTAATGAAACTCTAATGAATAGAAGAATATGGTTATTTCATATGTTAACGAATGTCTTATTTGATGGGTTTAATGTTATTATTTTGAGGGCGTTACAATCATAAGATGATTTTTCTGGGTGAAAAAAGAAAAACGAGTAATTTACACCGTTCACAATTAGGGGGCATATAAGCATGGGCGAGATAGATTGTGAAAAAATCCATTTACATTTCACAAGATATGGAACAATTACTGATACCAAACTCATATCCCTTTTTTTCTTCCACAACTATATCAAATCTAAAGTTCTGTCTTAATACCCTGTATTAGTTACTCAGCTAGTTGCTTACCATTATCATGAAACTTCAAACCAAACTCAAGAATAAACAGAAAATACAATCATAGAAACTGAAATCTTAGTTCTTTATTCTATGATGTGAAAGATGCACTATAAGGAACCATAAATTAATCTCCTATTATGTGAGCCTTCAAATCCATGTTTAATAGTTTCCCTTTCTCATTTTCCCACGTATTTGGTTTTTATTATGCTCCACTTACATGCCTAGAAGATAAAGGGAAAAGAATACATATGGAATTTCACAGCAAATTGATTGTGTTCTTTCTAGTTTTTTTGAAATCTCTCCCTATTCGAATCAAATTTTATCTAAGTTACAAGCAAAAGAATATGAAGTTACGCAAGGAAAACATGTTTATAATTAATTACGTTACTTGCGTAGACCGCATGTTTGTAATCAATTTCATTACTTGCGTAGACCGCATGTTAATTACAATACCTGCGTAGACCTCATGTTTTGCTTGCGTAGACCGCATGTTTATAATTAATTACGTTACTTGCGTAGACCGCATGTTTGTAATCAATTTCATTACTTGCGTAGACCGCATGTTAATTACAATACCTGCGTAGACCTCATGTTTTGCTTGCGTAGACCGCATGTTTTACTTGTGTAGACCGTATGTTTGTAATCAATTTCATTACTTGCGTAGACCGCATGTTTTACTTGTGTAGACCGTATGTTTGTAATCAATTTCATTACTTGCGTAGACCGCATGTTAATTACAATACCTGCGTAGACCTCATGTTTTGCTTGCGTAGACCGCATGTTTGTAATCAATTTCATTACTTGCGTAGACCGCATGTTAATTACAATACCTGCGTAGACCTCATGTTTTGCTTGCGTAGACCGCATGTTTGTAATCAATTTCATTACTTGCGTAGACCGCATGTTAATTACAATACCTGCGTAGACCTCATGTTTTGCTTGCGTAGACCGCATGTTTGTAATCAATTTCATTACTTGCGTAGACCGCATGTTAATTACAATACCTGCGTAGACCTCATGTTTTGCTTGCGTAGACCGCATGTTTGTAATCAATTTCATTACTTGCGTAGACCGCATGTTAATTACAATACCTGCGTAGACCTCATGTTTTGCTTGCGTAGACCGCATGTTTGTAATCAATTTCATTACTTGCGTAGACCGCATGTTAATTACAATACCTGCGTAGACCTCATGTTTTGCTTGCGTAGACCGCATGTTTGTAATCAATTTCATTACTTGCGTAGACCGCATGTTAATTACAATACCTGCGTAGACCTCATGTTTTGCTTGCGTAGACCGCATGTTTGTAATCAATTTCATTACTTGCGTAGACCGCATGTTAATTACAATACCTGCGTAGACCTCATGTTTTGCTTGCGTAGACCGCATGTTTGTAATCAATTTCATTACTTGCGTAGACCGCATGTTAATTACAATACCTGCGTAGACCTCATGTTTTGCTTGCGTAGACCGCATGTTTGTAATCAATTTCATTACTTGCGTAGACCGCATGTTAATTACAATACCTGCGTAGACCTCATGTTTTGCTTGCGTAGACCGCATGTTTGTAATCAATTTCATTACTTGCGTAGACCGCATGTTAATTACAATACCTGCGTAGACCTCATGTTTTGCTTGCGTAGACCGCATGTTTGTAATCAATTTCATTACTTGCGTAGACCGCATGTTAATTACAATACCTGCGTAGACCTCATGTTTTGCTTGCGTAGACCGCATGTTCATAATTAATTACATTACTTGCGTAGACCGCATGTTTGTAATCAATTTCATTACTTGCGTAGACCGCATGTTTTGCTTGCGTAGACCGCATGTTCTGCTTGGGTGGACCGCATTCTTATGTTCAAATTCATTACTTGCGTAGAACGCATGTTCTACTTGCGTAGACCGCGCCACATTGCATGCGTTGTTGCGTTATGCTTTGCTTACGTGTGTTCAAATTTCTTCATACACATTGTGTATGTTGTCACGTGTTCTTTACTTACATGTGCTTGTGCCTTCACAGCATTGTTATGCGTCCCACTCAACTTGCATTGTCACACACTTTCGATTGCATGTTATGCATATTGCTAACGATATCTGTACCTGTTAAGTTTTCTTTCTTTCAGGCACAATATTGTTTTGCAGGCACGATATTGTATGTATGGTTCATTTAAGGCTGGTGCAACCAGACGAACCGGACAGGTATTGTATCCTCTGCGTGAGACGTATCGAGAATTACATAATTCTCTTACATCCTTTCTGCATTATAGTGTAGCTTGGTGTATGCTAGCTTAAAACTGTCGCATGTTATGCTTCATTATAGCTTTCTTTGCATGATCATAAGTTATGTTCGGCTTTGTGCATTGTCTTGCATTTTGCCCCTGCTTTTGGGCGCATATCTTGTTTGTCTTGCATGTTTGTCTAAGACTTCGGCCTTGTCAAAAATGGGTCGTCTCGGGGCTTTCACATTCAATCCCGTCATTGTTATGACTTTCGAGTTTTGTCAAAGAGGGGCAACTATAGACACCCCATTTTTGACCATCCTCAAGACTTGGACGTAACCATTGGAACACTTGGTGATTACCCTTGTTTGTGTTCGTCTTGAGTTCCCGGAGGCCTCGGCTGCGCACCTTGCCTCAGAATCTCTCGACCCGACTGCTTTGTGTCTGGTTTTGCACCAAGAGCTTGTGGATGTGTTCCTGAGGTCAGGAGGGAGCCTGTCGACCAAGTCTCCTGCCCACCGGCCACCTTGATTTTCAATCGGCCAAATGTGATGACCGGCCGGCCAATTTGACTGTCGGTCGACCACTTTGATGGCCGGCTGACCAAATGTGGTTTTCAATAGATATTTCTGCAGACAGCTGGCAACTGTCATTCCAGGCCATACCCCAGCCCATGCCTGGATGTGGGAGTTCTGAGGGAGGTGCAGATTGATATATCTATATCAATCAAGCTCTCTCAAAGGCAAAAAAGAGAAGAAGAGGAGAATGGAGGAGAAGAGGGATACAACTTGAAAGAAGAAAAACATTTTTTCCTCTCTCTAAAAAAATTCTCAACTCTCTCCCTATCTCTCTCTTCCAAACCCTTCAAACCTTAAGGTTCTTGCCCCCCATTTACACTACCACTCATTGCCTACAACCTCCATACTCCATTCCAGCAACTTGAGGCTGATTTCCAGAGGCTAGAAGCTCATTTCCTTGGACCAAAAGCTACTGTGTTGTTGTTCTACAAGGGTAAGCTCCTAGGTTCCCCTTTTTTTGCACTATTTTGCTCTATATTTTAGCTCCTTTTGCTTATATTTTTGGGCTCCGACCCAAACTAGAGATAGTCATATTTTGAGCCCCTCTTCAACTTTGTTGAAGGGCTCTCCTCTGTTTGAGGTCAGCTGCTACCACTTGCCTCACTATCTCTCTTTTAGGGCCATTTTTGTATGATAGATTAGCCCTATTTATGTTCATTTTTGAGATTTGTTATAAATTGAAAAATATCTTGTTTTAATCTCATCTTCAAGTTTGTTTAAGGGCATTATTTTATTTGGGGCCACATGCTTCCGTGAATGCTTGATTGTCCCTTATTTTGAGCCTTACACCTAAGCTCTTGTTGCATGCGTGGTTTGGCCCTCTAGCCACTGAAATCTAGTGGATTTTCAGTGGTTAGCACACTATTTTGAGCCTCCAAATCAGAGGGGGGTGACCCCCTCTCACCTTGACTTGTTTGGTGGTCATTTTTGGCCTTCCAAAGAGACCCTATCTTGCATACTTTGAAGTCACTTTCCAAAGTCAATTTGGAGAGTTCTAAGACTACCATATTTGATTTTCATAATTTCTTATACCATGCTAAGTGTCCACCTTGTATGTGCTTAATAATCCATTGCACGGCACTCTAAAGGAGCTCATCATTTTTGCATGTATTGGTTGCATCTCCATGGTTATTTGGGCATATTTTTACATGTTTTATTCACTGATTTTTACTGGTTTCGTAAGATTCCATGTGCATCCTATACCTTCCATATAACTCATGTTTGCTAGCCAATCTTGCATGCTATTTTAGTCCACCATGCTAGCATGTTTTGGGACTGCCTTGGCTCTGTCTTTAAACTTCATGATCAAATAATGCATGCTTTGTATAGCTATAAGTCATTCCATGTGCCCAGTTTCGAGTTTCGGGGTTCATCTCATGCATCGGGTGCCATATTTCCGTGATTTGGGACCATTTTGTATCATATTTTAGTGCTGAAATTTGCATGTTTGCATACCATGTTCCATGCCTTGCCATGCTTTGGTAGAGTGGCATTTGATGCCTTAGGCTTAGTCCTCGGTTTGCGTGCATGTGCGCACGCATTTCGAGTGTCTCTTTTTCATCTAATGGCCACTGATGTGAGTGTGCCTGAGGTCCACTCATGTTGGTGTAAGTCACAGAAGTGACAATCAGAACAGAGGTCAATGGATCCATGACAACACAGAGGGCCATGACAAACAGAGGACCACAAAATGGCCAAACAGACGCCAATGGTTATTTAAGTCGCCTAAGGCGTGAGACTCTCGTGGTGATATTTACAAAACATAATTGTTATAAGGTTATATTCAAATATTCTTTAAAATTTAAACAAACATATTCATGGGTTTCATTTTTAACAAATAGAGTTTAGAAAATAATCCACGTAACTGAAATATTAATATAGTTTATAATAATTTATAAAACATAACTTGTATAAAATAATTATGGTAAGTTAAAACATATATGAAATACATTATGGTAACTTAAGGTATAATATAATTCACCTTAATATTGACCCTTAGCCTTACTCCACTATCACAACCTTTCTACTATAAGTTTAGTACTTATGTACCTCTCTCTCTTTCTTTTTTTTTTTTTCTTTTTTTTTCCCTTTCTTTGCTTTCCTTCACAGGTTTGATCAACTCTCCCTATTTATAGGGAGGAAATCCCAATATCTGGCCAACACGTGGCCAGCCGAATCAACCCGCAGAACTGCTTCATAACTTCACCTGATTTGCTTATTATGAACATAGATTTATATTTATCCTATATTTAAGATAATTATACTTTGGCCCAACTTCCTAATATAACTCTATAAATAAATTAATTCCTAATTAAATTATACTTTATCGTATACTTACAGAAAATTAATTATTTATTTTACTACCACACCCACTATTGTTATTATTATTATTATTTACTCTTACTTTTGTATTTATTTATTTACTATCTTTAACTCTAATTTGGCCCAACTAGTATTATAATTTCATATTTGTGTTAATTTGATCCTAAACAATAATCCCCAATTAATCTCGTATTTGATAACCTAATGCTGAGTTAGATTTATATATTTATTATTATTTATTTATTTAATAATATATCATCACATACAACCATAATTATATTTAACTATAATTATTTATGTGGTATTTAATTAAACATTCAAGATATCACAGTAAGGAGATATAGATAATATTTTATGATTTTTAATTGAAAGAAACGAAGTAATACATCGAACAAAAACTCATGAAGGTTTGGCATATATATAAACTATCGAATGACTCATGCCTGTGACACTCCATAGTTTAAATAAATAAATAAATAAAATGCATGATACTAGAAAAAGATCAAAAGATCCATTTGCGAACCTAGTTGACATTTCAAAGGGAATTACAGTCTCGCAAACTAATATCTTTCAAAGGGAACCCAGTTGATCTTTTCACTTCAGAAAAATTCATTCTATCCATTGAATTGTACACATACATATATGTAAGTATTTATAGAATTTAAAGAATCGAATGGCAGTAAAAAAAGGCTTTTTACATTAGATGTTGTCTCCCAGTTGCAATCAATGTCATCCACTTATATATTCCATCACCTAAACAGCCTACAATTCAGGTGATGAAAATGAACTATAGAAAAAAAAAATAGAGAAAAGTGGAGAGGGATACTTGAAGAAGAGCCATTTGAGAAGGGAGTAACGCTACATACTGGAAAAGAGGAAAGACTGAGTGGGTGCATTAGCTATCGGGCAAGTCAACACCGTTCATTTCTCTGTATCAAACTGATACAGATCAACCCAACTTCGGTTTCGATGGCTAATGTTCAATATGAGAGAGAGAGAGAGATGTTGGTGGGAATGGAGTATAGATCACTTATTGTGATTCACAAAAAGAGAAATAACACTGAACCAAACTCAATTTAAATTCACACAAATATTTTAAAAAAACACAAACAAAGCATATATTACAAATCTCTCTCTCTCTCTCACATTTTTCTTTCTCTCACACTCTTATCAAACAACTAACTACTCAAACTATTTATAGACTAATCCCATAATGTAAACAAACAATCTAAACACAAGAAAAAACACACAGCAGCAAACCAAAACCAAATTGAACTCCTCTTTCTAGGAGGTTCTTCAACCTTCATTCATGACTTTGCAACCTCCAAATACACAGTGATGGGCAATGGTGAAGGTTCCTAAATTCTGCTTCTGCTTTGAATCAGGCTTACTTTCGACATTCCCTCCTTAAGCTTGATTCTCCATGTTATTTCATTTCAAGCATTGCTTTTAATTTGACAAATAAATCTTGCTTGAGGGGCTTGGTAAAGATGTCCGCAATCTGGTCATATATTCTGCAAGAAATAAGTTTCACTTCTTTGTTCTTCACATGTTCTCTGATGAAATGATATCTAGTATCAATGTGTTTACTTCTTTCATTATAAACTGGATTGTTTGCTAGAGCAATTGCTCACCGATTGTCAACGTAAACTGTGAGGCCCCTGAAAATTTTACTTTCTTAAATGTCCCTTACTTTTAAATTATTTCCTTGAAGTCCCTCAGTTTCTTGATTAAATTTTAACCCTAGGATCAAAATATATGCGCTAATTGAAAACTCGCAGGCCCTAATCGATTTCAGTAACTTAGGAATCAATTTTAATACCCTAATACCGATTAATGGACTCCATACATGTTTGTCGATAGATATAGCCTTTTTATTCGAAACAAAAATACAAACCGAATTAGATTCTCTAACCATAATTTAATTTAATTCTACACTAAAATAAATGTTCCGATTCATAAATTAAACCGAAAGCCCTCACGTTTTTATTAAATAACAAATTGACCCCAAACAAGTATCATTATATATATATATACACTCGTACCCTAAAATCTATTTTATATACCATACTTTACAATTTTCAACATTTGTAAAAAAAAAAAAATATATAAAATAAGTCTCTCAAATCACCATCTATGGCCGGCCATTACCTATATAGATACAATAAGTGTACTTTTGAGACAAACTTGCATAATTTAAGGAAAATCTTTGACTCTGGTTACAAACTTATATATACAAATGTATATATACATTGTACTTGTAACTAGGTTGGTTTGATTAAGATAAAACCCTAACATGATCATGCTTAATACTCAATTAAGCCCTCTAATCCTCCACTATTCTGTTGAATTCAAACTAAATTCAAAATATCTAATCCAATTCCAACAAATGGGCAAAATGGACCTTTTGCACCAATTTTCCTATAAAAGAAACCTCACTCTTAGCTTCTTGCACACAAGAACAACACACATACCACACCACACAGCTGAAAGAAAAGAGAGGGAAGAGAGTGAGCTTGGTGGAGGATAGGAGAGAAAGAGAAAGTTGCTAGCAATTCAATCAAGCCTCAAGTAAGTCACAACACAACTTTCCCTTTCATTTTTCCTTTCAAATACATGCTTTTAGAGGTTCTAAACATTAATTTCAAATGTGTTTTAAATGGTATTCTTGTGTTAAACCAAAAAAAATGAAAAGAGTTGAGTCTTGTTCCACTCTTCTTGTGTTTTTCCTTAATCGGTAACAAGCTATCTTCTTCTACATCGTTTTCTCAAAATTTCCAAAGGCACACTTTCAATTTAAATTTCTGAGTTTAATAAATATTATTTATCATATTTTCATCACAAAAGAATTGAAAATTTTTCCTTAGTTGGCTTCTTTTCTCACCAACCTTCTTATTTTCCTTGATACTTACACTTATGCAAATTTATTCTTGTTACTTGCCTGTACTAACCATCTTAAAACGTTAATCTCAACGGAAAACTTAATGGGGTGGCTAATGGGGTTTCGATCACGTGAGTACTTTTATGAGATAAAGTTATGTTCAAATTGAATTGATTAGCGGGATGTGTTCCCCTTGAAAGTAAATTCTTGAGCAAGCGGTTGTTTCGGAACCCTTAAATGGAGTGGTTATATTCAAACCCTAGGTATTTGGTGTAAGGAGGGATTTGAGCAAGGCCCATTATTACCGCCTCTTTTGAGGCCCTGCGGTTGGCGTTATGCGGTAGATAACCGTTGGTAGGCATTCGAGGTAAGTTTTGCAATAAAACAACAAAAGAGGGGGTATACTGAATAATTCACGTTCAATTCTTATGGTTGGAAGGATGAAGTCTCTTTGGGGATTTCTAGTTTACTAACAACTAACCTTGTAACCTTTGTTATTTTCTTGAATATCATTTTTCTTTCTCTAGCGTTGTAATTGCTATTTTGTATTGAATTGGGAAAAATGGACGGGGTGTGTGTGCATTTACTGGGCATTCAATACTCATGGCGTTTCATACCAAGTATCGAAGAAACATACGAGGCCAACAAAGAGCTAAAGACATTTGAAGACTTATATTTGCCTTAGAGAAAATTAGAAGCCATTTTGCTTATGAGTCTGTTCGTGTTTTTTTTTTTTAAAAATGTAATAGTAATGGAATTCGTTTTGAGTTTTGAAACACTGTAATTATTATTTGTTTATATATCTTTGTAATCCTATGACTATCTCTGCGTTACTTATGAGACCTTGCGTTAATATCTCTTAAGATCTGTTAAAAAGATAGCTTGCTATCTAAGGTGGTTGGACTTAGAAGGGAGGCTCTATTGGCTTCTCCGACCTTCCTGAGATCTTACCTGGCTATTAACCAAAGGACTCTTTAGTAATGTTACCCTAACCCTTAGAGTAGAAATTGGGGCGTCACATAAACTTCTGTGGGATTGTTTTGTGGAAATCCCAAATATTTCAATACATTCATGATCTATATACAATGCAGACAACTAAGTTGTCGTATCTCAAGCTTCTAATCAAAATCTTGAAATATGTAGGATCAACATCTCCTTGCTCATTCTTCATTACCTCCAACCTTGTTTCAACAGGTGTTGAGACAGAGTTACAGTTTGGCATGCTAAATATCTTGAGAATATCCTTTGCATAATTACTCCATGAGATGAAGATTCCATCGTTGCTTTAAACTACTTTGATGCCAAGGAAATGACATATCAATCCAATATTCATTATTTCAAACTCTCGGACCATACTTTTCTTGAAGGATTCAAACATTGTTGGATTGTTCCCGGTGAATATCAAATCATTAATGTATAGGAATGCATACAACAAGCTTCCATCAGCTTCCTTTTTTCAAATAGAGTACATGCTCGTAGGGACACTTCTCGAATCCATTCTCTTGGAAATAATCATCAATCTTCATGTTCCACGCACGAGGAACTTGCTTTAATCCGTACAAGGCCTTCTTGAGCCTCCACACCTTGTTTTTCTGGTCTTTCTTTACATATCCAGGTGGCTGGTCCACATAGATTTCTTCTTTAAGAAATCTATTTAGAAATGCTGACTTGACATCCAGTTGGTAAATCTTCCAACTCTTTTGTACTGCTAATAATATTAGCAACCTGATGGTCTTTAATCTGGCAACAAGGGCAAAGACTTCTCCATAGTCAATTCCTTCTTTCTGCTTGTAGCCTTTTGCAACAAGTCTTGCCTTGCATCATTGAACTTCTCCTTGAGCATTTCTTTTGGTCTAGTAGACCTATGTCACTTCAATACTTTTGCGGCCCTTCAGGAGAGTAGTTAACTCTCAAGTCTTGTTCTTCTCAATGGACTTGATTTCTTCATCCATCGCAATCTTCTATTTATCTTCATTGTTAGCTTTCTTAAAGCTAACTGGAACGCTGCTTATCAGTAGACAAAGTACATTTGTATCTTCATCCATGATTTCTGTATTTTCATACGGATCTTGAAGATTGTGAATCCTTCTAGGCCTCATGTCTGAAATTTCTCGTTCTATTGGTGATTGAGTTTAATTTCTCTGTGGTGAAAGAAAAACACGATGAGATATCTCTTGCTCTCTAGGTGATGGTGGCTCCCTAGCCACTTCTCTTGGTTGATCTGATTCTTCAACTTCAATTGTCAACTCTACATTTGTGAAGGATTTAGTCTCGTCTGATTTCCAAGACTCATTTTCTTCAAAGTTGACATCTCGGCTAAAAAACATTTTCTTTATGATGCGGTTGAATACTTTGTACCCTATTGAACTGTCACTATATCCAATAAGGATACACTTTTCTCCTTTATGTTTAAGCTTTGTTCTTCATGCTTCTGGGATCTTGGCGCAGGCAAGGTTGCCAAAGATTCTGACATGACTCGCACTCGGCTTGTGAGTGCTCCATGCTTTATGCGGTGTCTTCATTATCAAGGATTTTATGGGACATCTTTTTAACAAATAGACTGCACACGAAACTACTCTAGCCCCAAAACTCTTGGGCATATTCTTGTCTCGTAACATGCTTCTAACTATGTTTAGGATAGTGCGATTGTTTCGTTCAGCTACTCCATTCAATTGGGGGTATAAGTTGGTGTAAATTGTCGCTTGATTCCGTGCTGCATAAAGAATTCTTCAAACTCATTCGTCTCATATTTTCCACCTTGATCTGATCATAATGTCTGGATATAACAACCGCTTTATTTCTCCACAAGAGTTTTGAACTCTTCGAACTTTTCAAACACTTCTGACTTCCTTTTGAGTAAATACACCCAAGTCTTCTTGATGTAATCATCAATGAAAGTAAGGAAGTATCTGTTATGTTCGTTTGATATTGGTTTCAACGGACCACACATCTGTGTGAACTAGTTGGAGCGGCTTGGTTGCTCTCCAATTTGCTTCCTTTCCGAAGTTGTTCCTGTATTGCTTGCTAATAATACAAGTTTCACACATCTCAGTTGGATGTGAATGTTGGGCATACCTTTCACCATGTTCTTGGTTCCCAATTACTTCAAGCTTTCAAAGTTAAGATGTTCGAATCTGAGATGTCATATCCAGTCTTTGTCATGTATTATCGCACTTAGACACTTTGGTGTGTTATGGTGAATGGTGAAAGGAAACATTTTATTCGTCGCTATCTTTACTCAAGTAATCAGCTTCCCTCGAGTGTCTAAAATTGTGAGTAGCATATCTTTCAGGCTAATTTGATAGCCTCTTTCAAGGAGTTATCTAAGACTCAATATGTTGGTTTTCATGTTTGGAACATAACAGACATTGGAAATGAAAGCATAATCTCCATTCTTTCTCTTGATCACAATATCACCTCTTCCTCGAACTAGGACTTTGGAGAGGTCGCCAAATGAGATTTCTCCATGAACTTTCTCATCAAGCTTAGTGAATAAGCTCTTTCTGCTAGTCATATGATTACTAGCTCCATTATAAGATTATACTAGTTTAAGAACAGAGTTAAAAAAAATAAAATAAATAAATAATTAATAGTTTTACACTAAAAATTTGGATGTCAAATTTAGATAAAATTAGGAGAAATTACATATAGGTGGGAGAAGGGAAAAAAAAATAACCAATACATGAGGAGTGCAATTGACATTTGCACCCCCACCACCTTTCATTTGCACACCATCACAAACACACTTGAACTTCATTTGTTGGTTTTTTTTTTCCCTCTTCTACCTATTTGTAATATCCCATAAAAATATCCCTAAACACAGCTCAATAAATCCAGAGCTTGTTATTTAAAAAACTGTTTCAAAACATAAAAATAAAAAAAGCAATAATTTGTAAAATAGGAAAATTTAACAGTGTTCAAGATAGTAAGATTTTCAATTGAGAACCAAAAATAGTAAAAATTGTAAAGTGAATGCCAATTGCAAAAATTAAGAACTTATATATTAATTTAGGCATAAAAACGTCAAGTTGAGGCCTTTAAAATTATAAATTTTGCACTTTCTCCATTCTAAAGTCAATGAAATTTCACTATTTTAGAAATAGTTAAATTTTCGATTAAAAACTAACTATTGTAAAATTAAGGCCAACAAAATTTGACTATTTAAAAAAAAAAAAAATCAAATTGAGAGAAAATTACAAAATTGATGGTGAACTTAAAAAATTGGTAACTTCATTTTGAATTTAGAGCTAAAATCTCAAGTTCAGGTATTCCAAAATGACAAAATTTGAAAATTTCACTTTTATGAAACAGAGAAATTTCTCTGATTTTCGAATAATCAAATTTTACAGCTTTGAAAAATTCTCACTGCTTTCAATACATGCGCACACACTCGCATTCGAAGTTAATCTTCTGATCAATTAGAGTGGGTGAAACCCCATACAAGCTGCAGAAACAGCAGCAAGGCAGCCCTTTCCCAAGACCTCAAGCACATCACCCACCCTACTTTGGGAGATTGCATATTCTTGACACTAGTTGGAGCAAAGTCCCCAATACCCTCGGTTGTGACACACACAAAATCACCCTACTTTAATGTCTCTTGCAATGGACCACCATTCATTTGTACCCACAACACACACACTCACACAAACAACAACAACAAAAGCAAAATAAACGAGGGGGATTTGGGAATAATTAACTAGCTTCCATTTAAGTTCAGTTCACCTTGTTATGGAGATTGCTAGGTAAAACCCAAAAAACACATGATAACAAATCATCATAAGGACCTCTTTAAATTTGCCAGATATGCCAATATAAATGGAACAAAAGAAAAAATAATAATAACATTATAACAATGACGACGCCAAAGGGGGATCAGTGTGACATTTGCTTCCCTACATCTAAGTAACAAATTAATACAAAAAAAAAAAAAAAAAAGAGGAAAAAGAAACTAAAAAAAAAAAAAAAGAAGCTAAACTAAAACATATCATGGTAAATAAATTGTCAACCTGTAGAGGTGAAAAGAAGAAGAATTGTTTCTCAAAACGTCAGATGTATTTAGTACAAGCTTCCTCCTTACAAGTCCTAATGTTCCTCTTTGACCAGGGATGATTCCATCCCATATTTGTAAGACATAACAGTTGGAAATAGAATACTAATCAACTGACACACTACTCACACTTGATTGAGCGGTATATGTGACGGACAAAGAGTAGTGCTGCACGGAAACCTATGCTCCCAAGCATGAGAAAGAAACCATAGCATATGCAAGCCATGTACCCAAAGAAAAATGAGGTTTGCATGAAACCAGACATATCTGATCGTGCATAGTAGTAGTATAAGCAGTAGGCATAGATGAATAAACCAGTTGATCCACCACAAAGGAAAGACCTGATAGGAACAACCCAAAGCCATACATACCCGTCAGTGCTCCAACAACCACAGCCAAAAAAAACCCCTAAAAATTAAATAAATTTTTATGCAACGAAATTATCATACAATGCCTTGGCACCACCAGAAAGCAATAACATCAAAACAGCAACAACAAAACACGAAATCCTAGATATATATTCTGACAAATCCTAAGCACCCACTGGCAAATAATAATCTGAAAGGATGTATATTCTAAAACAATTGATCTTCTCTAAGGACCTATGCTTAATGGAAACATTTATCCTAGAATGTGGTTGAATGTCGCACAAAAAGATGTAATCAGTTTATTGAGAACTTAGTACATAACCACTTTTGTCTTTTGAAAGACCAAAACAGAGAATATTTTGGTTGGCAGTAACCTGAAGAGAGAAACATGGATGGGAATGCTCACATATGCATCGAAGTGACACAACAAAGGCTAAACACCCTTTCTATGTGCAATGCTATGTTACATGGACTCAAATATGAGAATCAGATGCAGGTGTGTGTACAAGTGAACACAAGTGAATTTTCAATTACTATAGGATTACACCAAGGTCAGCCTTGAGTCCTTACCTATTTGCCTTAGTTATGAATAAATTAATTCGACACATTCAAGATTGTGTACTGTGGTATATGTTATTCACATATGATGTTTCGGTGGATGAAACTAAAAGAGGAATTAACACTAAATTAAAAATGTGGACAAAAGCATATGGGTCTGAGTGTTTTAAATAATGACTTAAACTGAATATTTGAAATGTAACTTCGCTAACAACACAAGTAAAAATAGTGGAGAAGTGAAGATCGAAAATCAAGAGATAACTAAGAGTGAACAATTCTATTATCTAGGCTTGACTATTAGCGAGGATGGAGAGGTTGGAGCAGATGTGATCCATAAAATTAAAGTAGGTTAAAGTGGAGAAGTGGTTCTTGCATATTATGTGATCAATGTATACCAACAAAATCTTAAGGAAATTCTATAGAATAATTATAAGGCCAACAATGCTTTACGGGACAGAGAATGTTGGATAACTAAGAAAAAACACAAGTAAAATAAGTGTAGCTGAGATGAGAATGTTGAGGTGGATGTATGGCTAAACCATTGTTGAAATGGTAGGAGTCTTGCCAACTCAAGATTAATTTCAATAAGTTAAAAGGATAATATGGGTTGGTCCTGTACAACAAAGACCAGTAGAGACAACAGTGAGGAATTGTGATATGATCACGGATAATGGAAACTAGGGGTGGACATAGTGGGCCAGGCTTGCACTACTAGTAAAAGTGTATGTGTCATCCCAAATTCGAGACATTGAGCTTAATTTTGCCATCCTAAATCCAACTCTAAACAAATTTCTAAATCAAGCTGTCCCACTTAACCCAATATATATGGGTTATTTCTAAGACGCACAGACACTTCTAAGAAGGCAACATGTCGTGTCCTACATCGTGTTAAGAACCGACACAACACACTTCAGATACCACCAAACACTTACACACACATGGAACACATTATAAGTTTGAATTAAATAACTTGGAATCCAATGATAACAAAAATAATGTGAATTTATATATGTTCTTCTCATTTATACTCCGTTTGGATCATAGGGTGACAAAAGAAAAGAAATGATTATGTTTTCTCCCTATCATGTTTATATGAGTTAGAAAACAAAGCATGTGAAAGAGGGATACAAGGGAGATTTCTTTTTTGTTCCTTTGTATTTTAAACTCAACTGATAAACCAAACATAAGAGAAGAGTTCTCTTTCCCATCATTTCTTATCATTTCTCATCAAATCATCCCATCCAAATGGAATGTTAGACTTTAAAAATAATTATCTTTGATTTTGATATCCATATATATGACATTTAACAATTAATTATCCTTCTATATGATATAATAAATATATAAAATTCTTCATCCCAAGCCCAACCCGAAAATTAAACAAGCTCAAAATCTCAATCCAACCTGGCCCTATGGGCTAAAATTTATGCCAAGCCTTAAAAATATCATATTGGGCTAGGTTGGGTTTGGTGGGCCATTGAGCCCATGGCCACCCCTAATGGAAATGCTAGAGGAAGGATAAGACTAAGATTGACGAGGGATACTATAGTAAAGAAGGATAAGAATTTACTTAATTTAATTGAACATATGATCCTTGATAGAGCAGAATGAAGAAAAAGAATTTGTGTAGCCGACTCCAATTAATTGGGACACACTTGGTTTGATTACATATAGGAGATTTATTTACATGCAGCTTAGGTCATGGTAATACACCAACATTACAATTAACCAAAGAAGTTCTAGAAATATCTCCATCAGTTGGTTCAATTAAGTATTTCATAACAAATGGAAATTAAACAACTGGACATATGTCAAAAGAACCACAATTCCCTTAACAACCTATGGCAGTGAAAACTTACCAGCGCATTAATATTTCAGTCTATTATGCTGTAGCAAGTCTCTTTCTTTATTTGTTGACTCAAATTTAATACTAAATGCAAAATAACCATCTTCAGTGTGAAAAACCCACATACATCACAATTCTTACAGATACTTTGTTTTAGCTACCTCCACATGAAATGCCATGCATGTTGTTTTTGAGTTTCTAGAAACAAATAAACTACCAAAACCAACTCACAAAAGGAGTTCAGACAAGAAAGCTGCTAAATACTGAAATACATATAGCATGATCAAATCAAAAAAAGAAATTCACTTGACATTAAGGGGGATTAAATAAATAAGCAATTGCAAAGCCAGTGGTTAAAGTTTATAAACATGTTGCAACACAAAATAACTACCAAATGATAATCACATTATGGAGACATATGTAATAAAAAAGATCATCGCTACCAGATAATCACATGAGAAAAAGAGTCATCAGAATAAGAAAATTGTAATAACCAGTTAATAGCATCTACTAAAGCATGAGAAGTACTTCACTGAGCAGGATGAAGAAATAATAGAACGCAGTGAACTGCACACATACCTCCACCACCACTCATGATCTTCAGCAGCAAGTTGAAAATATATCAAAGCCACAGTAATAAAAGCCGTAACAATTACGAGAATGATGAAGACTATAAATAAGATGCTGTATATAGTGTAAATCCTGTGACCCCAAACACTAGCGAATATGTAGTAGAGTTCAATATAGATTGCACTAAAAGGCAGGAACCCAGCCATTGCCATCTGAGGAAGAGTTCCACGATACCAAGGCGATGGCGGGATCTCTCTAGGATATTTTGTTGTGCGTACAGGAGCCTGAAACTCAGCCTTGCTATTTTTCCCCGCAATACCACCCAATACTAGCAAAGGCGATGTAACAAGAGTCCATATAAGAACTATCACCACAATGGTACCAAATGGCAATGCAGCTGTGGCACTGTAAAAAATTGCAACAGTGTTGAGGAAGCAGAACGTGAGAAACAGAGGTCCACAAAACAGACATCCGGTCAATAACAAATTTCTCACCTGCAAAGTCAGGGATAGAATATTAGATAGGCATTTTTCCACTTCAGTTAGGCAGCATTTGCTAGGACGAAAAGAACAAGTGCAAAAAGAAAAATTACACATCCCAATAGTCTACATATCTGATTGTCTAGTGGTACTGACATCATGCACAACGTAGATTCGATTAAAAATATATTGCCATCCATGTTAAAATAACTTCCAAAAGAAAATGACCCACAGAGAGAGAGAGTGAATTTTATTCATTTTGGAGAACAGGAAAATATGAGTTATTATTAACAAGACAGAAAATGTGTGATAAATATCATTGTATTCACTCCAAACACATAGTGAGACCCCATTTTGCATTTCCACAGGGTAGGACCTCCTTAGGGAATATTAGAATTTCATGAGGCTGATCTTGAGCCGTCATCTAATGATCTCAAACGATGTTTAAGAGAATTTTTTTGGAAAAAATTGCTTTCCATTATAAAAGCTCAATGATTTATGCTATAAGCTCCAACGCAAAAGTAGCAAGATGTTTTCCATTAACAATTTTCAAATCAGCTTTTCCATGGTCCTAAATGAAGTTATATAGAAGTGCTATTTAGCCTCTCCGTCTCTATCACTCTCTCAGCCATAGTAATACAAAAGTCTGAACTTGTTGCAGGTGTGCAAGAGAGAGTACAAAATCAGGAACTTGATAATACAAAAAACACAATGCAAGCACAAAATTGATAGGAAAATCTTTTGAAATAGCAAAAAATTGGGACAATTGTATTTCATTAAAACCATAGTTCTCTAGTTCCCCAATTCCCAAAACAATAGGCTCTAAATTCAAATGATATATAGAAAATTTATTTTCCACTTTCCGTATTCAAACAGATTCCCTAAGGACCAATAACTTACTAAGGTGTATGTGGGTGTGACGAGATTTTTTGGCCTCGGTCATTCTTCTACGAAATATAAATTCTATCAATCATTCCAATTCAAAATCAAGCACCCTCCTGAATAAGGCCTTGTGATTCCCCAAACCAGCTTGTGGCCCTACCCGGAAGAACTGGCCAAGGGTAAAGACCCTGGTGCAGGAACTTTAGTAGGTACATTTCCAGTAGTATGTTAGGGGCTGGTGTAGAAATAGCAACCAAGGAATATCGATTGGGAAAACAAGAAGCATTAGACTCAAAGGGAAAGTCATTAAGGCTTGGTTTGGCATAATCAAAAAAAGTTAAAAAGTCACTATTCTGTTTAAGTCACATCATCTTATTTAAGTCACATCATCTCTCTACCACATCACTTCAAACCCAACCCATACCCAACCCATATTTTATAAAAAGTCAAAAAGTGCACTAATTTAGTTTATCTCAAACAACCTTTTTTCTTCTTAATTTTTGACGTACCCAGACGTACCTAGTATATATCCAAGCCGTACCGTACCTCAGTTGAAACAATATTTTCCTTCTACTACAGAGATAAAACTCATTTCACTATATTTCTTTTTTAGTTTTTGTTTTATGCTTAGCATGATTTTAAAATTAAACTATGGTTTGTAAGTTGTTTAATATATTGACATTTAATTTTGATTTGTACTTTTCCTTTTAGCGTGAAATGTTAATTATAGGTTGGACCTTAACAAATTAAACCATTTAATTAATTTTTGCATTATTCTAAATTAAAAATAAATATTTTTTTACAAGAAGTAGATGAATAGGGTTCGGCCAGAAAACATGGCCGATCGACCAACATAAGGGTCGACCGACCAAAAAGAGTGTCGATCGGCCAACACTTTTGGCCGATGGCAAGAAAACAAGGCCGATGGCTTCATGCCTTGGCCGATGGGTTGAGGGGATGGCCAACAAGCCACCCTCTTCCCTAAGGAGCAAAAACACAAGTCCTTGGTCCACAACCAAGCACAAAACAGACAAGTTGAGAGATCTTGAGGCAAGGCGCGTGGCCGAGATGTCCCGGAACTCAAAGCGAACACGAACATGGATGATCATCGAGTGTTCAAGCGATGACGCCCAAGTCTTGAGGACCGTCAAAAATAGGGTGTCTACAGTAGTGTTTTTAGCTTGAGCAATGTTTCTTGTGCACAAGCAGTCTTGGCTCAAGCGGTCCTTCTTGTGCTCGAGCGGTCTTTGGGAACTCTTAGCACTTTTGCAGGCTTGCAAAAGTACTAGGAGAATGGTGTTCTTTGCTCGAGCAGTCACTTTCTTCGCTTGAGCAGTCTCACTTGTTATGTCTGGTCGCTCGAGCGGTGTTTTGGTTACTTGTGTGGTCTGTGCGTATATCAATTTATAACAGCCACTTTTTGAGTCATTTTCTGATCTCTCTCTCTCTCTAAATATTCTAAATCTTAGATTTTCTTCCTCTCTATCTAGAAAACATCTTTAAACCTCAAATACACTATCATCCATTGATCTTTCAACCATTGCCCTTTGGGGAAAATGGTAGAGCTTGCCTAGAGCTTCCATTTGATTAGAGCAAAGTTGGTTTTTGCCTTCGTCAAAGTTTCTCCTCTCTCTTCTTTGTCTTCTAGCTTCGAGATAGGGATTTCTCCACACTTTTGTATCGTTTTTAACTTGGTTATTTGATATTCTAAACAATATTGTGATTTGGGATTTTTGAACAAAATCTAGGGTTTTGGTTTAAAAGTCAAAAGAGGGGTTTTCAAAGGGGTTCTTGAATATGATTGTGGGTTTGTAAATATGGTTGAGTTGTGATAAAATGGCAGATTTTTATCTTCGAAACTTATTTATAAAGGAAAGGGGTTTTTGTTTTCCCCTAAAATGCGAATATTTTATTTTGTAAAGAGGAAATGGAAATGATGTTATGTTTTATGGAATTGGAATGATGATGATGATGATGATGATGATGATGATGATAGTGGAGTTGGATATGCATTATCACCTCCATTTTGGAATTTTGGAAAGTTTATATTTATTGGGAATTATCTATCTATTTATAGATATATGTTTTGCGCTATTGGTGGAGGATAGCTACGACTGTTGTAGACATTGCATGAAAATTAGGAGAATTGAAACTAATTTTTCATCAATTTGCATTGAGCACTGTTCCATATTTAAAACATTGAAAATGTATATTGTTTCAAGAAAAATGGGTGAATACCTTGGTGAATCTGGGTAGGAAGTATGGTTGTGGTATTATTGTTGGCCTGTGTGTCCTTGGTGAAAGTCTAGGAACCCCGCACAGTTAGGTGCCGAGCTTTCCGGTTAGTACTAGTAAAAATGACAATTGGTAGTGCTTGTATAGCCTACTTACAGACACATACCTAGAGATTCCCAGTGTTATTTCCACTACCCTATTTTCTATTATAAAGAAAATGATTTCATGAATTGTGATATAATCTGGCATTGCATGGTTTTTAGAAAGAGATGTAAAACATTTTGACACTAGCATTGCATATGTATTCATGTTATAACTTTGTTAAGATTTATACACTATGTTAGAGTATCTCTACTGGACTTTGGCTCACCCTATGTGGAAAACCATTTTCAGGTGCTGATGATATACCTCCGCCAAGGCCATAGCATAGGAGGACTTGGAGCCAAGATGTTTTTTTTGTTATTGTTATAATTATTTTGTACAAGCCTAGGGCTTTATTTATATTGAGTTTCAAAGTCACTTTTGTTGTAACCAAGCATTATCCTGGAAAGTTGTAGCCAATAGGGCATTACTTTATTTATTTAACTTTTATTTCAGACTATGAAAGTGTGGCATATGCTATAGATTCTGGGTTAGGGCTTATGAATGTATAACTGCATGTGTTATTTTTTGTACAGTTGGATCATATGAATGGAAGGATATCATATTTGGAACTGTGTTGTTATTTAATTAATATCGTGGGATAAATTATGGTTATTATTTTCTGGGTGTTACAACTTGGTATCACAGCTACCGGGTTTGAATACTTTGGGATCGTGGGATGTGGTTTTTACCCCAGTGGATTATCTCGCTAGTTTATGTCAGAAGTAAACCTAATATGCTATGTGATAATATGTTGATGTGACTAGATGGGTATGAGATTTAATTTATAAGATATTGATTGGGTCTATGAGTTTCTAGAAGTCCTGTTAGAAGAGCACTTGATCACTACTATTTCTATCTGGAATTCTGGAAAAGTTACGGCACGATCATTATCTATAAAGGAAAATCGTATATGTGTATGTGACTGTATATTTATGTGGAGTGAATTAATTTTTGTCCATCGCATTAGGACGTGAGTGAGTTAGCTTCAGGACATTTGTAAATGTGTTAATCTCTTGTATTACCTTCATTAGGATGTTAAGATGTGGACGTTGTGTTGGTAGGCGTGGCAGGCCTAGATAGTAGGAGGTGCTATTACTGGATGATATTCTGGCGTAGGAGGAAGGGGTTGGTCAGGCCAATGTGGCCGAACCAGTGGGTCAGTAGGCCATGAGTGTTTTAGCCTGTGAGATGGCTGGAGCCTTGCGGGAATCCATGGACATTCTCAGAGTTGAGAATCAAATCCAGGCCCATATAGCTGAGACAGGGATATCTTTTCTGAAGAGGGAATTTTTCCGGTCTAATCTAGATAAGTTTTTTGGGGGATTCGAAGGAGCCACTGAAGGTGGATGAGTGGTTAGAGAAGATAGTGAACACATTCGAGATGCTTGGAATCGAGGACGATGGGCTGAGAGTGACCTTAGCATCCTTCCAGCTGAAGAGAGATGCGGGTCAGTAGTGGAAGTATGAGTGTGGGCGCATTGGAGTGACTTGGGAGGCCTTTGTCAAAGCTTTTCAGGACAAGTTTTTGCCTCCCACTGCTAGGGAGAAGTTGAGAGAATAGTTTTTGAAGCTCAAACAGCTTAACACACTAGTGGCCGAGTTTGAGGTTGCCTTTACTACTTTGTTAAGGTTTGCATTGGAACTCGTAGCGATGGAGGAACGCCGTTGTATTGATTTCGAGAAGAGGTTGAGGACCAGGCTTCGTTTCAAAGTGGATGGGTCCATGATTAGGTACTACGAACACCGTGTGGAGGCGGCGGCTCATCTTGAGATCATGATTCAGTCGAAGGAGGAGCAGATGAGGGGCTCCAAGCAGAGGAGTTAGGAGGTTTAGGGGAAGATTCAGGACAGTAAGAGGCAGAGGGGTTCTACTCCATAGTAGTCCTAGGGAGCATAGTCTAGATCCCCTTTTCTAGTATTGAGTTTTGGGTTAGGGGGAGGTGGTCTGGGTGGGATCAGTTGCTTTAAGTGTGGTCAGTTGGGCCACATGTCTTTAGTTTGCCTGGAGAGAGGAAGAAGGCAACAGTCTGCACTGTTTGCAGCTCGTCTTCAGAGCCAGAGTTAGAGGAGAGGGCAACTGCCTACCTGTTATCAGTGTGGCCAATCAGGGCACGTGACGAGGTTTTAGCACATCTGGTGCGTTTGGTTCAAGGTAGACACAGAGCCATTAGCCTGCACCGTCAGCATAGGTCTCGAGGGCCAATTAGGGAGCCTCTTCAGCTCAATCTGTGTTTTAGACTTATGCTCCAAGGGGTGAGCAGAGACCTACGGGGTGCATGCATGTTGTTACTATGCCAGATTTGTTGCCAACACATTCGGTAGTGAGAGGTAATTTGTTGTTGTGTAATTCGATGGCCAATTGTAAACGTCCTCGAACGTCCCAGGAAAATCCCGTTTTGTTCATTGGGCTCACTACAGTTCGGACTCGATGCCACGGTTCTGAATCTAGTCTCGCAAAGTGCAATGCAAGATCGATAAATCACCAAAGAGTCCAAATTTGACAAATTGTTTTGAAAAACTAATTTTAGAAAGAAGTGCCAAATATGGACTGCTTTGCCAGATACAGAGTCGCCACCTAAATATTTTATTTTGGGGGAATTTAGGAAACCCTGACTCATGCCTAAGGCCACGTGTTCGTGATCACCAAAGTTGTCTCGGCTCGGGAACTTGGGTACGATTGGGGAGGTCATTTCATGAGCACCCCCGCTTGCCCGATCAAAGATCGGCCACTACTAAGCATGATATCTTGTTTTTGAAAACACATGTGCTCTTATTCCGGTTATTAACTTATAATTACTATGTGATGCGCACAGCATACAAGTATAGACTAGATTGCCTAAGTTAGAACAAAGCATCGCATATCTGTTTGTTTTGAAAATGGATTGAAGTTTGCTACTCGCAAGTAGGCTAAAACACGGGTTTCGACGAATTATTCCAATTCAAGCAACCCAACCTTCACCCACAGGCATTCAGGCAGTTATATCACATAAGCACATAGCCTCATGGTAAGCATGCTATCATGGCAGTCACTCACACGCATGCAAGGATGCTAAAACATAAACACTTGCTGAGTACTCCGAGCCAAAGAAAGAAGCTAATTAGAAAATATGCATGAATCCTAACTATGCTGAGATGTCTAATGCAACACATGCAAGAATGCAACTAAGATAGGCTCGGCTATTCTAAGATGGCATATGAGATGCTACAGGTAACATGTATTCAACTTGGAATTGAAATACGATGCAGTTGGTATGATGCGCCGAGCCCGATGCATGCAAAACAGATGAATGGATGCAAACATACGAGCATAAGGATGCTAATTGAAACGTGCCCTAAAACTAACCATCATAAGCTGGTAAATGAAAGGGAGAAAGACGTGGGGTTGGAAGACATACATCACACACACGCACACTTATTACAACATTGCCCTCTCTCGGAGAGTCCGAATAAATAATACAGAATCGAATTAACTAATTATTACACAACACTAGCTAATTAACAAATTAACTAAACTAGCATGCAAACTATGTAAAATGGGCTGCCTCAGCTCTGCCTTGAATGATAAAGGATGCATGCATGCTCAAGTCGCCTTGTCGGGAAACCCATCGCGATGCCTCGACTCGCCTTTGTTTGCAATTGATTTTAGAAAGTTGCACGAGGCTCCAGAGAGATAAAACTCCACCCAGGGAAGCTGTGGGAAGGCAGCCGACCAGCTACGGGCAAGGGAGACCACCTGCCGACCACCCTTGGTGGTGAAGACCAGAAAAGGTGGTCGGCTTGCTAGAAAACTTGGTCGACCGACCAATTCCTTCTCCTGGTTTCTGCTTTTTCTGCAACAAAGGCAAGAGAGAGAGAAGGCAAGGTATTTTCAACATATGTGTGCCTGACCATTCTTCCCATCATTGCATAAGCTCTAGGGAGTGTAGTCTTCGATCCTCGGGCCACCAATCACGCATCTTGATGCATGATGGCCGAGGAGTCGAATTGCACGACTCAATGGGACGTGAATGCACATATAAGCAACTAAAACCAACAACTCCATCATGGATGGTCAAGAGTGTTGGTGACCGGGAATCGAGGCACGTTTCATCACTTGGAGTATGAAACGTTCCTCATCTCCTGTGTTTGGACTAACTTCTATTCCAAACACAATGCAACAAGTAGAATGGCATGGCATGTACAAATGCAACTCTAGTATGCAATCCTAAATGTAATGTGACTAAGTGATGGAAACATGCAAAGGATGACATGCAAGCATGCAACTAGCATACACAATGCTATGGACTAATCAAGGGCATACTTAATGCACATGGATTATATGGCATGCATACACAATGCACTAACATGCGCAATGTTATGAACGAGGCATACGCAATGCAATGATCGAACATGCGATAACATAGACTATATGGCATACACAATGCAAGATGGACTTAAACCAAGATGGATGGACCTCAGCCGCACCCAAATCAGTGGCCAATATGACGAAAATGAGGCAACAAGGTACATGCAAACATGCACAAATGCAAGGGACCGAACCTAAGGAACAAAGTGCAACTCCACCAAAGCATGACAAGGATGAAATATGGCATACAATGACACATGTTCCAGCTTTGAAATGACATACAAGATGGTCCCGAATCATGTAAACAACTCACCCGATGCATGTTGGATGGCACAATTACCGAAACTAGTGAAGGGCATTACACTAGAGGTATGCAAAGCGATGCCCAAATGACCAAACCAACCCCAAACAGTCCCTATGCAGACCCAAAATAGTGGCAAAATGGACTAAAATGATGGCTTGCAATGCACAAAAATGAAGCTCATGCAATAGCCCAAAAATGAGGCATACAGGCATAACTCTCGAACGCATTTAAAGAGTGGAAAACATGGGAATGTGGCAAAAGTATAAGCTCTGAAATAACATGTTCAATGATGCCAAAACATGAAAACAACTCAAGTTAAGCATGCAAGAGGCTTCAAAACTCGAAGCTGGGCAAGGGTATTACACTACAAGCATGCATGGCAAGCATCATTCGACCATGGGACCTCAAAACAGAGATAAGGAAGCCCAAATCATGAATAAAATTAGTTTAGAACATGGCCAAAATATGCTAGAATCAAGGGATAAAACAACATGTAATGTGAGCTAGTAAACATGGATTACACTACAAGCATATGAAGGATTCGAGAGGCCACTAAACCAGCAAAAGTTAGAGACATGACATGCCAAATAAAGCCCAAAAACCCACTGAAACATGATCAATGCATGCAAGAATGTCATGCTCCTTTGATAGGCTATAAGAGAGGTTATTCTACACATGCAAGAGACACACCCAAAATGACAAAACCAACTCTGGATAGAGCCTAGTCAGGCCCTAAAAGTCACTAAAAAGGGCCTAAAATAAGGCTTGGAGGTGTGAAAATGAAGGCTCCTTTGATAGGCCAAAATGCAAGCAAACAAGATCAAAAAGAGAGAGGGTCACCTCTCTCTGATTTAGGACCTCAAAACTACATGCCAACCACTGAAAATCCACTGGATTTCAGTGGCTAAAAGGCCAAGCAAGGACTAGCTCAAAAGCCCTATGGCATGGCACAAAACAAGGCCAAATGAGGCATGCAAGAGGGTAGAAGACCCTCAACACTAAAAGGGCCTTAAACAAACATCAAAAGGACCTCAAAACATGACTTTTTTTCAGTTGACAACAAAGCTCAAATATGCATGCAGATAAGGCTAAGAGATGGATCAAAATAAAGCTTAAAAAAGGAAAAAAACTGTGTTACTCTTGAAGCTCAGCAAGACAGTAACTTCTGGACCCAAAACCCAACTCCTTAACCTCTGAAAATGGCCTCCAAGAAGCTCCAAGCAATGGTGGAAGGGTTAGGCTATGAGGTGGTGTGCAAAGGTGCAATAACAATACACTTTTTGAGCCAAAATAGAGAGATGTAGAGGGTGATGTATTGTATGCCTTCAACCAACTTCTCAACCCCCACAAAGGAGGGGGAGGCCCTCCTTTATAGCCAAAAGGGGCCAAAGCTTCTCAAAGAAGCTAAAAACCAAGGTTGAAGATATGCCTTCCAGCTGGCACAACTGGCAACAACTCACAGAGACAAAACTGGGGGAGGCTAGTCGACCAGTTCAGGTGGTCGGCCGACCACTTCCCCTGGTCGGCCGACCAGTTCAAAAGGTTCAACTCAATGAAAGGTGGTCAGCAGCCCCATTTGATGGTCTCCACATTGAATACAAGCTAGTGGTATGGTGGGAGACCAGTAAATGTGGCTCAAAGACCAAGGAGACTAGCTTCCTGACAAGAAAATCGACTGACGGGAGAAAAGTGGTCTCCAAGGAGAAAAAGTGGTCTCCCACCCTTGTACCACCTCCCAAACAATGAAAGCAAGGTCCATGCCAAAAATGAACCAAGACGGATGCAAAACGCGGGTTCGGGGGTCAAAACGCACAGCCGGGTGCCCCGAAAACAGGCTGTTAAGCAACGAAAGTGGCGTGCAACGACAAAGGTGGTCTCCCGGGCGACAGTGTCCCTCTAGAGAGAGGAAGCATGGTGTGTGCCAAAAAACCGTATCAAACAGAGAAAGTTAAGCGGTCCCGAATCGAGGTGCATGGTCGACGACTTCGAAAACCGGAAACTGGTCTCCAAACGGGAAGAGTGGCCTACGATCACGAAAAGTAGTCTACGACCACTGAGAGATGGTCTACGAGACCTCTCCCTCCCTCCAGGAAGAGAAAGTAAGAGTTGGTCCGCAAACTGAGGCATGGCATAAAAGGGTCCCGAGGTCCGGGGGTAAGGACCTCAGCTGAAACTTTGAAACCTCAGAACGAGCACAACATGCGCAATCACCGAGCGCTCAATCAATGACGTCTGAGTCTTAAGGCTGGTCAAAAATGGGGTGTCTACACCAATGTGTTGATTGATACTGGTGCATCGCATTCTTTTATTTTGTTTGCATTTGTATCAGCATTGGGGTTAAAAGTGGCTTAGTTAGCATCTCCACTCAAGGTAGAATCACTGTTGGTGGTGAGGTTGTGTTAAACCAGGGGTGTTGGGGTTGTGAGATAGAGGTTGCTGATCACCGACTTCCTTTTGCTTTTGTGTTGATTGATATGTTGAGTTTTGATGTCATTTTGGACATGGATTTGTTATCCTCATATTGGGCCATTATAGATTGTTACCGTCAGAGGGTTACAGTGTGTACCTCGGGTGGTGATTACTTTTATTTCTTGGGGGACCTAGTTGATAGAGCCACGTCGTTAGTGTATGATTTGTATGGTTGAGGTGAGCTTAGTCTTCTTCTTGTTACTTTCTTGGGTGTTAAGAGTGATTTGGTCCGAGTTGAGTTGTTGAGGGTAGTTTGTGAATACTCGGACGTCTTTCCCGAAGATCTCACTAGTTTGCCACCTCACTGTGAGATAGAGTTCTCTATTGATTTAGTGCCTAGCACAACATCAATTTCTAAGGAACCGTATAGATTTACACCCTTCGAGTTGAGTGAGTTGAAGATTCAACTCCCAGAATTGCTAGATATGGGCTTTATCTACCCTAGTACTTTGCCTTGGGGAGCACTAGCTCTATTTGCCAAGAAGAAAGATGGCACATTGTGACTTTGTATTGATTACCTGAAGTTGAACTGGATTACTGTTAAGAAGAAGTACCCACTACCTCGTATAGATGACTTGTTTAACCAGTTGAAGGGGTCTGGTTGCTTTTATAAGATAGACTTGAGATCGGGTTATCACCAGTTGAGAGTGAAGGAGAAGGATATCTAGAAAATAGCATGAGTTTCTAGTGATGCCTTTTGGGCTAACCAATGCACCGACCTTGATCATGGATTTGATGAACCAAATCTTTCATGAGTTCTTAGACCATTTTGTGGTTGTTTTTGTTGATGACATCTTGATATACTCACCCTCTGAGGAGGAACACAAAGAACACTTGCAGATTGTACTTGAGTTGCTTAGAGTCCACAAATTGTATGCTAAGTTTGGGAAGTGTGAGTTCTGGTTGAAGGAGATGAAATTCTTAGGCCATGTGGTATCCGGGGAAGGGGTGACTGTAGACTTTTCTAAGATAGAGGCAGTACAGGATTGTGAACAACCTAAGAATGCCTTTGAGATCCAGAGTTTCTTGGGGTTAGCCGGGTATTACCTTTGTTTTATGAAAGATTTCTCTAGGTTGGCCTCACTTTTGACTAGACTGGCGAGGAAGGGAATCAAATTTGTGTGGAGTGAGACTTGTGAGAAGTCATTTCAAGAGCTTAATGTTAGACTTACTACTGTTGCAGTGTTGATTATTCCGAAGAGGGGTTTGGGCTATTTAGTGTATTGTGATGCGTCTCGGGAAGGTTTGGGTTGTGTCTTGATGCAAGAGGGGAAGGTAGTAGCATATGGCTTACGATAGTTGAAAACACATGAGAGAAACTATTCTACCCACGACCTAGAACTAGAAGTAGTGATTTTTACTTTCAAAACCTAGAGACATTATCATTATAGTGAGAGATTTGAGGTCTTTTCCAATCACAAGAGTCTAAAGTATCTATTTTCACAGAAAGATTTGCATTTGAGGCAGAGAAGGTGGATAGAATTTATGGAGGATTACGACTTCGAGTTGCATTATTATCCAGGGAAGGCCAATTTAGTGGCCGATGCCTTGTGTAGGAAATCCATTAGCAGTGTAGCTAATATTGCCATTCGGGAATGGGAGGTGTTGGGTGCTATTGGTGAGTTTGACTTGCATCTTGGTGAGTCTGTTGAGTCGGCAACTTTGTTTTCTATAGTTGTACAACCTACACTTGTGAGCCTTGTTATAGAAGCGCAACGGGATGATCAAAAGCTAAAAATCCTCCAAGAGAAGATCTCTAGTAGGATGGTAGAGAAGGGCTTGAACGTGCATTCTGACTCTAGTGTTAGATATCTTGACCGTCTTTTTGTGCTGGAGTTCGGAGTCTTGCAGAGGAGGTACTCCGAGAGTTTCACCATTCGCGCCTTACGATACATCCGGGAGGCAAAAAGATGTATCACGACCTTAGTCACCAGTTTTGGTAGGGTGAATGAAGAGAGACGTGGCATTGTTTGTTTCGAGGCGCCTTACTTGTCAACAAGTGAAGGCCGAGCATCAGAGGCCAGCGGGTTTGTTACAACCCTTGTTTATAGTCGAGTGGAAGTGGGAGCATGTCACGATGGATTTTGTTGTGGGTCTTTCGAGGACTCAACGGGGTAATGATGTCGTGTGGGTGATAGTCGACCGGTTAACTAAGTCAACACACTTTGTATGTATGCGCATGAGTGACTCGGTAGATTGATGTTAGGGACATATTTTGTCTTTACAAGGTCCCTGTGACTATTGTTTCTGATAGAGATCGACGTTTTATGGCTCCGTTGTGGCAAAGCCTACAGAATGCCTTAGGTACTGGATTGACTTTTAGCACCACCTATCATCCTCAGACTGATAGGCAGTCAGAGTGTACCATTCATCCTAAAGAATATGCTTCGGGGTTGTGTTCTTGACTTTAAGGGGTTGTGGGAAAGGCCCTTTCCTTTGGTGGAGTTTGCGTATAACAATAGCTTTTAGGCGAGTATTGGTATGGCACTGTTTGAGGCCTTGTATGGCCAACTGTGTAGATCTCTAGTATGTTGGGCCGAGGTGGGTGACGTACCTATGCTAGGTCCCGAGTTAGTTCGGGAAACAACGGAGAAGGTTGCACTTATCTGTAAGAGGTTGGTTTCGGCTCAGGGTCGCCAGAAGAACTATGCTGACCGTAAGAGGAGACCGTTATCATTTGAGATAGGAGATCATGTCTTCTTGAAGATATCACCGAGACGGGGTTTGATGAGGTTTGGGAAGAGATGGAAGTTGTCTCCTAGATTTATTGGGCCTTTTGAGATTCTGGAGCACATTGGAGAGGTAGCTTATCATTTGGCATCATCGCCACAGCTTTCCGAGGTTTATGACGTGTTTCATATCTATATGCTCTGGAAGCATGAGTTGGATCTGTCACATGTGTTGCATTGGACTGAGTTAGAGGTAGATGAAGATGCCTCATATGAGGAGAAACTAGTTAGAGTTTTAGATACATGGGACCAAGTCTTGCGAGGCAAGACAATTCCGTTGGTAAAGGTGTTGTGGAGACACCATGGTGTTGATGAGGCAACTTGGGAACATGAGACGGAAGTCCGTGAGAAGTATCCAGACCTTTTTGTTAATGTTTAAAACTTGTAATGAAAATCTTGCTATGTGGACTAAATGTAAACATTGTATATGTTTTGGGAAAAGTGCAGTATGTATTAAGTATTGAAAACTTTGTTTATCATTGTTATGAGAATGAATGATCGATGGATGGCTTATGGTTATGAGTTCGACTTATTATTATTGTTATAATTGATTTAACACGGTGTTGTAGTTTGATTTAAAATTGAAATTTTTAAGGGATGGAGGTTATAATGATTCTGGTTTAGACCCAACTCGTTTATTGTTTTGAATCCAGATTCCTTGTCTTATCTGGTTGTTTATATCCTTGTTCATCTTATTCCTTGTTGAATTAGGTTGTTTGAGTATTGTGGTTGGTTTGAAACAGGTTGGGAGTTGATTTTTCAAAGGAGTCTTTGCCCAGATTTTGGTCAGTTTGCTCGAGCGGTCATTTGGTCGCCCAAGCAGTCTTTGAGAACTTCCAGTATATTTGTAGGTTTGTAAAAGTACTAGGAGGGTAGTGTTTTTCACTCGAGCGGTTTTTGTGGACTCACCTTTTTCTCGTACCCTTCCTTTCGGAAAGGGTTTGAAAAGAAAGGCCTCACAGTTTGCACTCTCGCGATTCTGAATCTAGTCTCACAAGTGCAATGTGAAACTGATAAACATTAAAGAGTCCAAATCCGGCAAACCTTTTTGAAAAATCGATTTTAAATCAAATAATGCCAAAATTGGACTGCTTTGCCAGATACAGAGTCACCACCTAAATATTTTGTTTTGGAAAAATTTAGGAAATCCTGACTGTTGCCAAAGGCCACGTGTCTGTTATCACCAAAGTTGCCTCGGCTCGGAAACATAGGTACGAAGGGGGAATGTCATGAAATGAGCACCCCTGCTCGCCCGATCAAAGATTGGCCTCTACTAATCATGATATGTTCTTTTATAAACATTATGTGTTCTTATTCCGATTGTTAGACTAGCTTTACTATGTGACGCACACAAGCAAGTATAGACTAGTCGCAAGACTCGGAACAATTCAACTCGTGTTTGTTTTGTGAAAATGGTTTGAATTTGCCATCCTCAAGTGGACTTAAAGATGTGGATTTGCCACCAAACATAGTGGGCTTAAAACAGGATTTTGCCATGACAAAGTGGGCTTAAAACTTACATTCATTGAATTGTTCCAATTCAAACAACAAGCCTTCGTCCACAGGCATTCATGCAGTTTAGCATTTAAGCACATAGCCTCATGGCAACATGGCAATCACACTCATGCAAGTATGCTAAAGCATAAAACTCACCGAGTACTCAAAGCCAAAACAAAAGCTAGTTAGAAAGATGCATGATCCTAACTATACATGCAATATGAAATTAATAGGTTTGGCTACTAATATAGCATATGAATCAATTTGAACAACATGCGATAAACACGTATTCAAAGAAGTATCGAAATTGCAATGTAGTTTGAATGATGCGCCGAGCCTCGGTGCATGCAAGACAAATGAATGGATGCAAGCATGCAAGCATAAGGTATGCTAATTGAAAATGTCCCTAATCTAACGATCAAAAGCGGTTAAATAAAAGGGAGAAAGACGTGGGGTTGGAAGACATACACACACGCACGCATACTTATTACAATATTGTGCCCTCTCGAAGGAGGGTCCAAATGAATAAGCTAACTAACTAGCTATGCTAATTAAGCTAACTATTACAACACAAAATTAATTAACTAACTTATTCTAAGCTAATTAATTATTACAAACCGGAATTGAAGAACTAGTTACACTAAGTAATTAATTACAACACTTGCATTAACTAGCTATTCTAAGCTAACTAAAGCGATTAAACTAATTAATTAGCTACCACTAACTAACTAAACAAAGCAGTTAGATGGCCTCGGGAAGCGAGGGATGCATGCATGCTCGGTTTCTCCACCCGAAAACATCACCGCCTTACCATTACAGCCTCTGTTTGCACATGTTTGACCACTAAAAATTATACCAACTCCCAGAACACCTCTGATCCTCTCAGGAGGGCACTTGTGCAATTTTTTCATTGATGGTTGGTCGGCTACCAATGGTGGCCGGTCAGCCACCCCTGCCCTAAACTTCCTTTTTTGCTGCAACAGAGAGCAAACAGAAACAGAGAGTTAACAGAGGCAAAATAGTGTGTTCTCAAAAAGTGTCTATACTGTTACCCTCCTTATCATTAAACAAGCTCAAAGGAGTGCAACTCTTGGCCCTCAAACTATCAACCAAGCATTTTTCATGCATGATGGCTAAGGAACCAAGCTTGTACAAGCATAATGAGTGCAAAACAAGACTCAACAAGACCACCACCCTATCATGCCTGATCAAGGGTGATGATGACCAAGGAAAGTGGCACATTTCATCACTTTTAGTATGAAATGTTACATTTTCCTCGTGTTCGAATTAACGTCCGCTTCGAACACATGCAATGCATCACAAAGATGCTTAATCTTGCCTCTTTTACTTGCCATTTTTGTTTACCCATTTTACATTACCAATCCATTCTTTAATTGGTTAAGTCCAGAAATGAGTGTCCTCTAATGGAAACAGGGCTTAAACCACAAGTTACTTTGGGCATGAAAGAGACCTCATGCCGTTGGTAATGAACCCCAAAAGGGATTAAATCATTAAGCACGAATGTCTCAATTTCACACTTAAGCAAACAAGTGGTTTAAACCCACTTTCAAAGAAAATAAAAGAGTGAAGAATAGAGGGAGGTTGCAGAGATTTCAGTGCTGAAATGGAGTGTAAAACAACACTAAAACATGCTTTCAACTCAAAACATTGATGAACAGAGCATTAAAACTCCAAGCTAGTGAAGAAAATTGCACTACAACTATACAATACAAGCCTCAAAGGACTTAACTAGCCCAAAACAAAGATAAAACAAGTCAAAACAGTAGCAAAAATATGCTGGACCAAAGCTAAGTTAGGCTAGAAAAATATGCTAATATGTGAGGCTAACTAGGCATGCAAACAAGACACAAGGAAAGAAGGCTAACCCTTCAATTTTGGACTTTAAAAGAAGGTTTTTGTCACTGAAAAATCTCTGAATTTCAGTGGTTAAAAGGCCCAAGAAGTTTGATTTGAATGTGATGAAAAATAGCACAAAAAGCTTCACAAGCTAAGGAGCAAAAAGCAGGGACAACCCCCTAACTCACAAAGGCTCAAACCACCACTTTTATGCCTCAAAAACAACCTTAAAACAGTAGAAAAAGATGGCAAAGCAAGTATGCACAATAAGCTTAAATGAGGTAAGTTCTATACCTTTGAAGAAAAGCACAATTCAGTCACAAATTTAAGCTCAAACCCCCTTCCAAAGCTCAAACACAACTCCAAGGGACCTCAGCTCAATGGTGGTCAAGTTTGGTTAAGGGTTAGTGTGCAAGAATGTAGAGAAAACTAACTACAAAGCACAAAATATCAAGTGAGAGAGAGAAAGCTAGAGAGAGAGAGAGAGAGAAATTTTTGGTCTAAAATATCTAACCCTCTAAAATGGGGAAGGACACCCCCTATATATAGAAAATCAATACTTGAGCTTGTATACATCCTTCCATACACGTATATGAAGATGCAGCTCAGTGAGCAACAGTTGGCACAACTGGAAAACAAATATCTGAAAAAAAAGGGACCAATGGCTGTCGACCACCATTGGTAGTCGATAGGCAGAAACCATGGCCGACAATCCAGGGGGCTGGCCGACAGGTCACCCTCCTCTCCAGGCAAGAGGGAACAAGTTCTTGGTTGAAAAACATGCACAAAACAGACAAGGTTTAGAGGCTCAAAGACCAGGCGTTCCGCTGAGGACTTCGGGTGCTTAAAATGAACACAAACAAGCACAATCATCGAGTACACAAACGATGACATCTACGTCTTAAGGACGGTCAAAAATGGGGTGTCTACAGTGTTTCTTGTGCACGAGCGGTCTTTCTTATGCTCGAGCGGTCTTTCTTACACTCGAGCGGTTTTTGGGAACTCTTATTACTTTTGCAGGCCTACAAAAGAACTAGGAGGGTGGTGTTCTTTGCTCGAGAGGTCTCACTTATTATGTCTGGCCACTCGAGCGGTGTTTTGGTCGCTCGAGTAGTCTGTGCGCATATCAGTTCATAACAACCACTTTTTGAGTCATTTTCTCATCTCTCTCTCTGTAAACATTCTAAAATCTTAGATTTTCTTCCTCTCTATCTGGAAAACATCTTTAAACCTCAAATACACTATCATCCATTGATCCCTCAACTATTGCCCTTTGGGGAAAATGGTAGAGCTTGCCTAGAGCTACCATTTAATCGGAGCAAAGTTGGTTTTCAGCTTCGTCAAAGTTTCTCCTCTTTTTCCTTTGTCTTCTAGCTTCGAGGTAGGGATTTCTCCACACTTTTGTATGGTTTTTAACTTGGTTATTTGATATTCTAAACAATATTATGATTTGGAGATTTTTGAACAAAATCTAGGGTTTTGGTTTAAAAATCAAAATAGGGGTTTTCAAAGGGGTTCTTGAATATGATTGTGGGTTTGTAAATGTGGTTGAGTTGTGATAAAATTGTGGATTTTTATCCTTGGAATTTATTTATAAAGGAAATGGGATTTTTTCCCTAAATTGCGAATATTTGATTTTGTAAAGAGGAAATGGAAATGATGTTGGGTTTTATGGAATTGGAATGATGATGATGATGATGATGATGGAGTTGGATATGCATCATCACACCCATATTGAAATTTTGGAAAGTTTATCTTTATTGGAAATTATCTATTTATTTAGAGATATTTGTTTTGGGCTATCGGCAGAGAATAGCTATGATTGTTGTAGAAATTGCAGGAGAATTCGAAGAATTGAAACTAATTTCTCATCCATTTACATTGAGCATTGTTGCATATTTAAAACATTGAAAATGTATATTGTTTCGAGAAAAAAAGGTGAATACCTTGGTGAATCTGGATTGGGGGTGTGGTTGTGGTATTATTGTTGGCTTGTGTGTCCTTGGTGAAAGTCTAGAAACTCACATGGTTAGGTGCCGAGCCTTCCGGTTAGTGCTGGTAAAAATGACAATTGGTAGTGCTTGTATAGCCTATTTGCAGACACGTACCTAGAGATTCCTAGTGTTATATCCACTGCCCTGTTTTCTATTGTAAAGAAAATGATTTCATGAATTGTGATATAATCTGGCGTTGCATGGTTTTTGGAAAGAGATGTAAAACGTTTTGACATGAGCATTGCATATGCATTCACCTTATAATTTTGTTAAGATTCATACACTGTGTTGGAGTATCTCTACTAGGCTTTGGCTCACCCCATATGGAAAACCATTTTCTGGTGCTGATGATATGCCTCTACCAAGGCCATAGCTTGGGTGGACTTGGAGTCAATAGCTTCTTTTTGCTATTGTTATAATTATTTTGTACAAGCCTAGGGCCTTATTTGTATTGAGTTTCAATCTCACTTTTGTTGTAACCAAGTATCGTTTGGGAAAGTTGTATACAATAGGACATTAGTTTATTTGCTTAACTTTTATTTCATGCTATGAATGTGTGGTACATGCTATAGATTCAGGGTTAGGGCTTATGGATGTATAATTGCATGCGTTACCTTTTGTATAGTTGGATCATATGAATGAAAGGATATTATATTCAGAACTGTGTTATTATTTAATTAATATCGTGCGATGAATTATGGTTATTATATTCGGGGCGTTACAAGAAGTGTTGCTTGAGCGCAGATATCACACTTCCTGTAGTTTTGCAAACTGTAAAAAGATTGCTTGAGTGCAAGAAAGACTGCTCTAGCAAACATGCAAAAATCTGTGCAACAACTTATTGAAAAACTGATTTCCCAACTTGTTCCAAATGCAACCAAAACTCCCAAAAGCCAAACTCAACAAGCAATAAGATGGAAATGAGATGAACAATAGTTAAGTACATGGATTCTCGGATTCGAAATTAAGAAAATGGGTCAGATCAAAATCAAAATCATTATAGTCAAGTTATTTCTCCTATAAAAAAATGTGTATATTTATAAACAATTGAAGTGAGAAAGAAATCACAAGCACATTGTCCATGTCTAGTAAAATAACTAATTTGATAATGTCTAGTGGGCTCGTTTTGACTATTTTAGTTTATATTTTGGATTGTTTTATTTTGCTTAAAAAGTTATATTTGGAATGATAATTAATATTTTTTTGTAGTTGATTGATGGTTGTAACAAAGAAAATAAAATAATTATAATTTAAATGTAACATTTTATCTTATTAATTATTTTAACTTATTTTATTCTCATTAACTATTTTATTCCAAACCTAATTTTCTACACAAGGTTGTCTCTTGGATTAGTGAAATTTGTTTGGGGAATTACATGCATTTGAAAGTTGGGAAACAATTTACAAACACATAAGGAGTGTAAATATATTTGTGATAGAATGCAAATAAAAGATTGTTGGTGCACCCCTCCATATATTGATAATTTTTTTTTCTAACTTTCACCTATATATTTTCACCCAATTTGTTTTGGATTTGGTCCGGTTTGACCCAGACACGTTCCCATGTTCTCGTACGGTCACCGCTATCAAATATACAAGGGCCCACTTGTAACGCCCCCAAAATAATACAATAAACCTATCTATCACACGGAAGATTATAACAGAAATACAATACTTTCATTCATTAGAGTTTACTATTTAACAACCAGTTAAATGCCATGTAGGCTTACATCTTCCCAAGTCATTGCTTGGTTGTACAAAGTGAGTCTTGCTCATTACATCTTAAGCCCTTGGCTTTACAAATAACAATCATACGAATAACAAAACATAATCAAGAAGCTCTTGCTTTCCAAAAGTTCCCCCACACTATTGCCTTGGCGGAAGCATATCACCTGCACTTGAAAATGGTATTCCCATATAGGGTGAGTCACAGTCTAGTAGAAATAATCTAACACAATATATGAGATTTAGCAAAGGTATAAGTACCATATGCATAAACAATGCCTATACCAAAACATCCACAAACTTGCATACTCACATCATGCTAAGTTGTTCAAACCTTAGTCCATTTTCCTTCAATTCATTTACAGTTCATATATACTTCTCAATTCATGAGTTAAATTCATTATCTTTCATTAACCAAACTACGACTACAACTTAATGGCTTTTCCGAATTATACAAAACACACATAAACACTTCTATCTTCCATTTTACGGATATTTCATCCGAGGGAATCGGCACCCATATATACTCTCCAATATACCATTTTACGGATATTTCGTCCGCGAAAATCGGCACCCATATATATATATATATTAGATTTCGGGTCTTTCACCAAGGACACTTCGGCCAACTTGCTTCCAGTGGAGTACATTCCCTTTCTCCTCCCAAATAAGCATACATATAAAATGTATTTATAAACATGGTCATATGTAATGACAACCAACAATGGATTAGCATTAAATCGCCTAATCCTCATGCAATTTCTACAACAATCATAACTATCCTCCACCAATAGCCCAATCCAATTATCTCTAAATAGATATTCAATCTCAAGATAAATAGTTCATTCAAAACTTCCAAAGGTGTAAGATAATACATATCTAATTTCACCATCTATAACCATAACCTTCCAATTTCACATTTTCAATGTTAATCCCAATTATTTATGCAAATAATTATTTAAAATCAAAATTTGGAGCAAAATCCCCCTTTCACCAAATATCAACCCAAACACCAAAATCAACTATTTTGGCACAACATGATCTTATATTCAAACCTCATACTCGTTTACCTCATATTTATCAACCTTTTTTTTCATTTCACACCCAAATCCTAGATTTGTCCAAACCACAACCAAATCTCATCATCTATACACAATAGCAAATAACTAAGCTAAAAACTATATTAGAGTGTAGAAAATCCCTACCCCAAGCTTAGAAGAGAAGATGAGCAAAACAAGGTTGAAAATCCAAAGATGTCGAAACCAACTTCTACTTGGATCAAAACGAAGCTTTTGACAAGCTCTACACTTAATCTCAAAGGAGCAAGGCAAGGAGATGCTTCCAAGAGAGTAGATCTAAAGATCTTTGAGCAAAAGTGATTTTGGAGAGGAAGAGAGTGACTCACAGCTTGGAGAAGGAGAAAGAGAAGAAAAATTAAAGAAAATGTTAAGTGAGGGACCTATTTATAGTGCTAGGTCATAATAAAATAAAGTCCCAAAGTCAACCCAAAAAGTAGGTCCAAAACCAGACAGAAATCTGGAAAAACTGCCTGCAAGGGTCGACCCTTGCAACACAGGGGTTGACCCTATGAAGAAACTTATGTTTGACAGCATACAAGGGGGTCGACCCTTAAACAGGAGGGGGTCAACCTTATTTTCCAGCAACTAACACACAGACATAAGAGGGTCGACCCTCCCCAGACTAGTGTCTACCCTATTTTCTAGCAATACTTCCAGAAACTTCACCAACAAGTAAGGGTTGACCATTAGAAAGGCTGGTGTCGATCCTAAAATAGAATTTCTAAGTCTCCAGGAAACTTTTGACAAGAATAAGTACGAACAACCAAACCCAACAAGTTTAAATCGGATTATACTCCTCCAAAACCAACCCATAACAATACCAAAGATTTCCAAAATAAAAATAAAGGATTCGAATACACTTCCCAAAAGCTTTGAAGGATACAAGTGTTACACCACTTCTATTTCCCTAATCATTTCTTTTTTAAGAATAATCCTTCGTAACTCAAAATTCTTTTGCCCTAAATGGCTCGACTGCCCAAAATGACGTCGTTTTGGGCATTTTTTTTCTTTTTTTTTTCACTTTCTTTTCCACTTATATCTTTGAAACAGACAGATGGACGAGGATAGAGAAGAGAGAAGAATAAAGAAGAGGGAGGGGGAAAAGAGAGAGCACCCATCACTGGCGTTGCCATCACCGGCACCGCCATCCTCTGTGTGTATACACAGATCTGTGTATACATAGATCTATATAGATCTGTGCACCTCTCTCTCTCTCTCTCTCTCTCTCTCTCTCTCTCTCTCTCTCTTTCTATGTATCTCTTTCTCTTTCTCTCTGTGTATCTGTGTGTGTATACATAGATCTATATCCCTCTCTCTCTCTCTCCCTATGTATCTCTCTCTATGTACCTCTGTTCTGAGTTATAGAAGAAGAAAAAAAAAATAGAGTAAGAACATATGATGTGTTGATGATGATAATGATATGTGGTTGATGATGATGATGATGCTGGTCGGAATAAATTTATTTTTTGATTTTGATTTCAATTTGGTGATTGTGAATAGAGAGAGAGAGATGAACAAGGGGAAGAAGAAGAAGAAATAGATGAGTTACGTAGCAGCTCTACTTTTTTAATTCAACCACAGCCGTCCAAATCACCCCATCGTTGGTCAATCAAGTCAACACTCTGTACGTACTCCCCCTAAATCATCTTCTTTTGATTGGTCCCACTTCATTTGTTGTCCACCGTTCGGCTACTTGAGATTTAGGGAGTGTTTGGTATCTAGCACATTATTTTACCAATGTCACAATTATCTTATTTGAATCATATCATTTTTTTTATTATATCATTTCAGATTCAACTCATATTTTATATATTTTTTTATAAAAAATTAAAATGTATACTTATTTAAATAATCCCAAATAACATTTTAAAATTAATAGCTGAAACACATGATTGTATCCAATCACACCGCACCTTCACCGCACGGAAATTCTCGCTAGCTTAATGAAAAAAGGGCGATTACACTAACAGTCCCTATAGTTTAAAAGTTGTGTCACTTTAGTCCCTGACTTTTCAATTGTGACACATTTTACCTTGAATTTTGAATATTGTTCCAAATAAGGACAATTGAAGATACCATTAGACTTTTCAAGGGCAAAATCATCAATTTGATAAAATATAAACTAATTTGACAAAAATAAATGTCAAAAAAATATTTTTTAATTTTTAAAAATTATTTATACCCACCAAAGATAAAATTATGTAAAATTCATATATCTTTTAGTCATTTATTTATTTATTTATTTTACCAAATTAATTTTTATTATTTGTTTGGATGATGATCATGAAATGGGTAGTTGTTAAGCTTTTAATGTGTAATCGATATATTTAATGTATGAAATATTTTTAGTTTTGGATTTTTTTTTTTAATTGATGGATTGGTTTAATAATGATATCGAAGTTGTCACCATATTTGACTTTTGGAAAAATAGAAACTAATTTAATTAAAACAAAAACAATCACCCATTACATGATTATTTTCCAAACACATAATAAAAATTAATACGGTAAATAAATAAATGTTTAAAAGTGTACGGGGCAGAGATATTCGTCGTTGTCCGTACTCCTTGAGTCGAAGCTCCGTGTCTATCCGATCAACCTGGAAACATAATGGTGGTGAGCTACCTGGCGGTGTGTTGCCGGAAAACCCCTCCGACGGTCAAGTTAGCACCCACTCAGAGAGAGAGAGAGAGAGAGAGAGAGAGGAAGAGAGTTCGATCTACGTTAAGTTTTTCTCCCCAAATGATGTTTCATCATCAGCATGGGGGCGCAGTCATGCTTATATACTTTCTGCGTTCACCTCTGCACCCACTAGTCTATTGATACGTGGAGCTGCTCTCCCATCTGTTAACACAAATCCAGCTAAACCCCACCTAATCAAACTGCCCAACAACAATAGCAGGAACGGGGCAGCCTGACGGCATCACCTCGGCCTCATACGACCGTGCTACATAACGAGTCCGACGGCGCCACTCGCCGAGCTTCATCATAACCGAGCTCAGAAGCATTTTGATAGGGCTGAGCTCTAGACAGGTTAAGCTAGTATTCAGAAGACCTTTTCGGCCGAGCTAAATGTGCGAACCATGAAACCCGGGTTGACAGACGATCATCTCGGCCAAGTTAGCTCAGCTCAAACATAGGACCTGGGCCTCGACCGAGCAAAACCAACTCTGGACAAGGACAAGCCCAAATTAGCTCGGTCCAAACAAGGGACCTGGGCTTGGACCGAGCAAAACCAACTCTAGACAAGCCAAGTCAGGTCGGCCCAAACACGCTCGGCCCTCATTCTGCCCGGCTTCTACCACGGCCCAAAGCCAGATTATGAATCTTCCTCTAAAAAAGATTTATCAATTTTAAGATTCATACACTGTGTTGGAGTATCTCTACTAGGCTTTGGCTCACCCCATATGGAAAACCATTTTAGAGTGCTGATAA
>NW_021031307.1:16111-26306 GCF_004153795.1 Camellia sinensis | reverse complement strand
AAATAGATTCGTAAACATTTTTAGGGTTGAGGTTTAATTTTGCTTCTCAATCCATAAGAATTAACTGTTGTCAATGCAAAATTACTATATAAAATCAACCACAAAATCATGTATTACATAGTTCTACATTTTGGCTAATAGAGAAAAATGATGAAGATTTCTATGAGAGTATTTAATTTTTCTTCTATCCTTTTTAATGTATATTGAAGACATAAAAAAATTATAATTTTTCTTCTATCCTGTAGTAGTTCAATTTCCCTATTCCTAAAGTAAGTTGTTAACTAGAATATATTAGGAGGTTGTTAATTATGTGTCGATTAATTTTCTTTCTGGCAATTATTAAACCTTAGTCTACCTTCTTACAGTTATATTTTCCCCCTCTTAGGCTGCATTTGGATTTAGGATTTGAAGGGAATTTGTTGATTGAAAAGAAAATGCAACATTATAAAGTAAACCCTTTTATATGATGACCCTTTTTCTTTTTTTCTTTTTTGCTTTTAGTGAACTGTTTTTAATTTGGTTTTTTATTGAACTGCTATTTTAAAATGTTTAGGCTTCTCTCTCTCTCTTAAAAAAGTTCAGTTTATTTAGCTTTTTAAATTTTGTTTTTGACTTTTTCAAAAAAACAAATTACCCTTAGTGTTTTTTTTTTTTTTTAACTCCTTGGAGTAAATAAGCTACTGCGTAGTATAATTTTTTATGATGTGTACTGAAAAAGGCATTTGTAATTATATAGATAAGGCAAAAAATATTTGTAATTATCCAGTTACAGTGTGGTGAGACCTTTTATAAATTTTTGTTGTAGTTTTTTACTTTTTTTTTTACATTTTAAAATGCAAAATTATTAATTAAATTTCTATATTGAAGTTTTGCTAAAATGTTATTCATAAGTAGTATAATATTATTATTTTTTATAATTTACTCTTTATTTTATATTTTTTATGGTATATATTAGTTGTTAGTAGGAAAAGTGGGCAATACAATCCATAAGAATTAACTATTGTCAATGCAAAATTATTATATAGAATCAACCACAAAATCATGTATTGCAATAGTTCTACATTTTGGCCAATAGGGAAAAATGATGAAGATTTCTATGAGAGTATTTAATTTTTCTTCTATCCTTTTTAATGTATATTGAAAACATAAAAAAATTATAATTTTTTCTTCTATCCTGTAGGAGTACAATTTCCCCATTCCTAAAGTAGGTTGTTAACTAAAAATTATTAGGAGGTTGTTTAATTATGTGTCGATTAATTTTCTTTCTGGCAATTATTAAATCTCATTCTACCTTCTTACAGTTATCTTTTTCCCCTTTTAGGCTGCTTTTGGATTTAGGATTTGAAGGAAATTTGTTGATTGAAAGGAAAATGGAACATTATAAAGAAAACCCCTTTTATTATGATGACCCTTTTTTTCTTTTTCTTTTCTTTTTTTTGCTTTTTGGAACTGTTTTTAATTTGGTTTTTTTATTGAACTGCTATTTTAAAATGTTTAGGCTTCTCTCTCTCTCTTAAAAAAGTCCAGTTTATTTAGCTTTTTTAATTTTGTTTTTGGACTTTTTCAAAAAATCAAAATGAAAACAAATTACTCCTTCGTTTTTTTTGCCTTTTTTTTTACTCCTTAGAGTAAATAAGTTACTGTGTAGTATAATTTTTTATGATGTGTATTGAAAAATGCATTTGTAATTATACAGATAAGGCAAAAAATATTTGTAATTATCCAGTTACAGTGTAGTGAGACCTTTTATAAATTTTTATTGTAGTTTTTTTTACTTATTTTTTTCACATTTTTAAAATGCAAAATTATTAATTAAATTTCTATATTGAAGTTTTGCTAAAATTTTATTCATAAGTAGTATAAATTTATATTTTTTTATATAATTACTCTTTTTTATTTTATATTTTTTATGTATACAATTAGTTGTTAGTAGGAAAAAGTGGGCAATACAGTCCCATAAGAATTAACTATGTCAATGCAAAATTACTATATAGAAATTAACCACAAATCATGTAATTGCAATTTCTACATTTTGGCCAATAGAGAAAAATGATGAAGATTTCTATGAGAGTTATTTAATTTTTCTTCTATCTCTTTTAATGTATATTGAAGACATAAAAAAATTATAATTTTTCTTCTATCCTGTAGTAGTTCAATTCTCCATTCTTAAATTAGGCTGTTAACTAAAATAATATGTTAGAGGTTGTTAATTATGTGTCAATAATTTTTCTTGGCAATTTTTAATTTTTGCTTCCTAATATTTGTTGTTTTCCTTTTCTTTGTATTGCAGAACATTGGCTGGTGTGCTTAATTTGTTATTTGGCATTTTTTCTTTGTATTGCAGAGCACTGGCTGGTGTGCTTAATTTGTTGTTTTATTTTTTTTTCTATTGCAAAGCATTGGCTAGCGTATTTCGTCTAATTTGTATTGTTCATGGGACTTTATATTGTTGTTTGTTTTAAAATCTTATACTTTTGTCGTGCTTGATTTTACGTAGCATTTATGTGTTTAACTTTTCACTATTTCGTTTACCTATAAATTTGCAAAAATTATGTTTAAATTGATTTATTTACCATTTCATTTATTTAATTTTCACTATTTCTTCTCACTATTTCATTTATTAATTTTCTGCACAGTAAACTGACCACCAAACCATACAAATTGGTAGATTTCAACCATTAGATTAAAATTGATGCAAAACTATAGCCATGAGATCTCTCTTCTTTATTTCAACCAAAGCCACTATTTAAAAAAATGTGATATAAGAAATTTATTTGGCTACTGTTATTGGCCAGGTAATAAAGTGCTATATTTTTTGTTGCAAATTGCAAGTGGGTCAAATAAACAAAAATACTATAATAGTAAATATTTTTGTGATCTGGTCTTTGTTTGAATTTGTGTCATCACTATTTTTCACGTTTTCTTGGCTAAGGTAATAATTGTGTCATCACTATTTTCAAAAACACCCAAAAAACAAAAAACAAAACAATCAAAAACACAACCATAAAAAACAACACAACCCACCATACAAAAACCCATACCACCAAAAAAAAGAAAATCTGCAAAACTAATAAATATGTAAGTGCAATTTCCATCACATTGCCTCCACCACTACTATCATAGACATACATTTTTGCATTTAAAAATAGAATTTAGCAAAACTTATTGTTAAATTTCAATTGGACAGTTTTATATGTTTATCGTTAAGTTTGCAGTACAGACAAGGAGGGTCTAATTTTTTTTTATTAAGTTACATGTGTCTAAATTTTATAATTTTGCAAAATATTTAAATTGAGTGGATCTAAAAGTGAGAAAATATTTTGATTAAAATATTAAAAAGTTCACTAAAAATTAAAAAACTATTTTTGAAACTCCAAAAACTAAGTAATTTTTGAATTTTTAAATTTGTAAAAATTATTTTTAATATATACAACCAAAACAAAATTTTAAGTTTGAACAAACCTTTTTCAAAAATCTAATTATAAAATTCATTTGAAAATCGAAAACCATACGGATCAATCTATTTATATTTTCACCTCAAATTTTTTTTTAACAAATTGAATAAATTACATTTTAACCAAATAATTTTGTATTCAATTACATTTTCATTCCAACAATATTTTTCACCGTGCCTTCAGGCACGGACATACCGTAGTAATTTTATATTCAATTACATTTTCATTCCAATAATATTTTCACCGTGCCTTCAGGCACGGGCATACCCTATGTATATATATTTTTTTTATAACTTTCCATGTCATTAGAGCTTATTGATTTAAGAAAATGTATCATTGTTGTTATTTTGGGTTTGATTGGTTGGTTTTTCTGTTGCTCTACTCGATGTAGCTTCTAACAAAAGCAGAAAAGGATGAAAAAATATAGGGTAAATTACATTGACATCTCATGAGATTTATATTTTACAGTTCATCCCCTCACATTTAAAAAATTACATTGACCCCCTTGTTAATTTAATTTTTATATATGATGATCATTACGGTGGGAGGAGAACTATTATGAAATTTTAAATCTCATGAGACAATCTGTAATGAAATTCAAACCTCAATGAGGGGAATGTAATTTTTAAAATGTGAGAGAGAAATTATAATAAATATAAATCTTAAAGGGTGTCAATATAATTATCCAAAAATATATTGAAAATCTAAAAGTAGAATCAAACAGCCCGTCTTTTAAGATACAAAAGTGTTTTAAAACAATGTTGGGAAACTTTAATGATGGTCAATATGATGATGTGATATTCTGATTTTGGTTTTTTTTTATTTTTTTCGAGACTTTTCTCAAATTAAGCTTACTTACTAAGTTATTTCTCAAATTAAAATTTGGTTAAAAAATTTTCGGAATAAGTTGAAGCGTGTTTATAAAATATGTTTTTAGCATGTTTCTGACTCAAGCCCACAAAATGAATAAAATCGTAAAAAGCGTGATTACAAAATATGCTTTTTATTAAGAAAAACGATGTTCCTATTAACATTTTCATCGGTAAGTAAAAGCGCTATTTCTAACCACGCTTTTAATATATATTAAAATGTAATCAAAAAAAAAGTCAAGTGGAATTGTAGCTCAAATGGTAGTGCTCCACCCTTTGCATGGGAGAGCCACAGGATTTAATCCCTCGCATCTCTAAACTCCTATTATTTTTCAAATTCAATTCAACTTTTTTTTTTTCTTTTTTTCTTTTTCCTTCCACTTACTCTATATCTTTATATATTTATTATAATAATTTTTTTTATCAAAAAAAAGTAAAACATTTGTTTGGTTAACTTAAAAAATTCTCTATAAAATACAAATTTTTTCAAAATGTCAACATAATTGTTTAAAAAATATTACTACTTAGGTTTAAAAGTTCATTTTCTAGACATAGTGATGTGTCAAGAAAATTATTGGTTTAAAATTAAATATTCTTTAATTATCAAACAATTATCTTTTTGACACATCATTGAATTTATAAAGTGGGTCCACTGATGTGTTAAAAGATAATTGTTTGACAATTAAATAATATTTAATTTTGAGCCAATAATTTTCTTGACAAATCACTAGGTCTGGAAAATGAACTTTTAGACCTGAATAGTAATATTTTTTTAAACAATTATGTTGACATTTTGAAAAAATTTGTATTAAATATTCTTTAACTGTCAAAACAATTATCTTTTGACACATCAGTGGACCCACTTTATATATTCAATGATGTGTCAAAAAGATAATTGTTTGATAATTAAAGAATATTTAATTTTGAACCAATAATTTTCTTGACACATCATTATGTCTAGAAAATGAAACTTTTAGACCTGAATAGTAATATTTTAAACAATTATGTTGACATTTTTGAAAAAAATTTGTATTAAATATTCTTTAATTGTCAAACAATTATCTTTTGACACATCAGTGGACTCACTTTTATAAATTCAATGATGTGTCAAAAAGATAATTGTTTGATAATTAAAGAATATTTAATTTTGAACCAATAATTTTCTTGGCACATCACTATGTCTAGAAAATGAACTTTTAGACCTGAATAGTAATATTTTTTAAACAATTATGTTGATATTTTGAAAAAAACTATATTTTATAGAGAATTTTTTAAGTTAACCAAACAAACGTTTTACTTTTTTTGATAAAAAAATTACATAATAAATATATAAAGTATAGAGTAAGTGGAAGGGAAAAAAAAAGAAAAAAGAAGAGTTGAATTGAATTTGAAAAATAACAGGAGTTCAGAGATGCGGGGGATTGAACCTCGTGCCTCTCCCATTTAAAGCGTGGAGCACTACCATTTGACCTACAACTCCATTTGACTTTTATTTTGATTATGTGGGAACATATTTTTAAGTAGTCTACATGGCAGAAGTTATTTAGCCGAGGTGCCACGTGGGCGGACCATGGTGCTGAGATATTGTGCGATAATATCAGAATTCGAGATATTTGGATAGAGGACTAGAGTCTCAGATGACATCAAGCTACCTATTTGGATAGAGATGAGACTCTTGAGGGAGTTCATCTTAATCTAAATAGTGTAAGTTGTGATAAATGTTATCCTTGTAAAGGATAGAGTCCCATGAAGTAAGATTTTTAGGGAAAGTTGGACACTGATCATTATAAAAGTGAGGCACCCTCGTGGGTTTAAGGTATGCTTTATTAGAGATGCTTTTATGCTTTCATTGTTGAAGTTTAAGTACTTGTATTGATATCTGTGAGAGATAAGATTACTGACTTGATTGTCGGAGTGTCCCTGGGTGGACGAACCACCGCGGTATTCTCATATTCTTGTTGGCAGGTGTTCGAGCTTAATCTATTCTGCCGGTGCTTTCCAACTGAGTTCCCCGTTTGGTTGTGTGATTGGAAATTAACACCCACAGATTACATTTTAATATATGTTAAATGCATGGTTAGAGATAGCGCTTTTACTTACATATGAAAACGCTAATAGAAACCACGTTTTCTTAATTAAAAGCGTGTTTTGTAGCCACGCTTTTACGATTTTATTCATTTTGTGCACCTGGGCTAGAAACATGCTGAAAGCGTGTTTTGTAAACACGCTTCTTCTTATTTTGGGAATTTCGGCTAAACTAGACTTAGTTTGGGAAATAACTTAGTAAGTAGGCTTAGTTTGGGAAAAGCCCCATTTTTTTTTCTTTCTTGTTTGACACTTTATTAGAGCTCATGTTAAAATTCTAGTGTTAGAGCTCTCTATAACTACCCATTTTGAAATACAAGTGTACGTATGTAATTTTAGTGATAGTTGTTATTTTAGTACATTATCCTATTTAGATTACAATCATCTTATTTAAGTCACATTATTTCTCTATTACATCATTTCAAATCCAACTCATATTTTACATTTTTTTGTAAAAAATAAAAAAGTATAATAATCTAGCATTTCCCAAACAACCTTAATTTCTAAATAAAAAATATGGAGCCAAACTCCCGACTATCATTTTTCTATTATTTTTTATTTTTGATACAAGATAAATGATGGGATGTTACTAATTTGCAAATAGAATATGGCTTCCTGTCTTCTAATTTGATTGAAGAATTTAATTCTGGACCATTCAAACTATTACATTTTTAGTACATTTTAAGTAAATCATTTATGTAAAGAATTAGATTAATTGAATATCGGCAGATATATATATTTAGATTATATTTAACTCTATAAAAATAGATGAGCAAATATAATTTTAAAAATAAATCATTTTTTTAAAAGTAAATGTGATACAAACATGTCTACCAATATTCAATCAATTGAACTTTGTTTTATAAATGATATGCTTAAAATTAAAAATTAAGTGATTTAAATGATCAAGATAAACAAAATATGAGCCTCCATTATTCAGAAAAAACTAGACCCTCCAACCTGAGGAAAACCCTGTTCTAGAAGGCATTAGATTGGTAGGTAACTTGTGCTCCCTACCTAGCATGTGTGTATACAATTTAGTTTTTCTTAATTGTACGGGGAAGAAATAATTTTCCTCGTATAATCCTGTTGACTAAGTCCGTACTCCTCCGTACGACGTCGCTTTGTCACCTGAAAACACAAACGTGAGCTAACCGGCGGGTGTGTGCCGGAAACCTCTCCAATGCCTAAGTCAGAACACTTGACAAATAGACAAAGCTCAATGTATTCAGGAAGTAAAATTGTATGTTGTGTTATGTTACCTCCTCCAAGGTGATGCTTGTGAGCTTTTATAGGTTTCGAGTGACACAATCCTAGTAGGACTTTTATTCCTCCATGCAGAGTCCTCCTAGGATTCATACTCCTAAAGGATAATGCTTATCCTTTTACACCCCCCCACTGCTTAAACCAAGTGGGATGGTTTTTACCACGGCCGAACTCTGCTTAAACCAAGTGAGATGGTTTTTACCATAGCCGAACTACCATATGACCGAAATAAAATTGGCTATGCTGAGCCACAGAGTATGCCGAACTATCTTCAGTTCGGTGTCTCCTTTTACTCATTCCTTATCTCGGTTCTCTCCTGTTCAACCCATGGTGTGTTTAGACCGAGCTACCGTGTAGCAAGGTTTTGTCCGTTCTAACCACAATACGTCATGACCGGACTAACTCTGAGACCGGCCTAACTCCAAGTTGCTTCCGGACCGGAGTAACTTTATCTTTCTTGGGCCAGAGTAACTCTATCTCTCTTGGGCCGGAGTAGTTCTCGGCCCTTTTTACCCAGTCCGTCATACTTTGGGCCATAAAGTCCATCTCATAGCTCGGCCCAATTTTCACCAAAAATTACCCTCTCAATTGCCCCTTAATTCCATCTGCACAGCATGATTGGGATTACCTAGTGACCAGCCGAGCTAACGTTTTTAAGCCTTTCCAGCCGAACTAAAAAATCGTTTAGCCTCTCCAGCCGAGCTTATTTTACTCCGGCTCTACACGTTCGGTCAAAATGTCTCTTCAATCACTGACTGTAACGCTTCACTTTCCAATGACACGTGGCAGGTTCTGATAGGCTGTGGGCAGCTGTCACGCCGCCCTTGTACTACGAAAATTTTGAACAGTCCCGCCATTTTTGCCTCTCGTCCTTTTCACAAAACAACCCTTTCATCTTTTGAATCATTCACCTTCTCTGTTCATCTTCTTCTCTCTTCGTGCCTCTGTTTCCCCATTTCTCCAACCTCTGAGTTCTCTAAGCTCGCGTTCTTTGCTGGTGCTGCTGCTCCCCTTTTCAGCTTCATCTTCTTCTGGTAAGCTTCAAAAAACCTGTTTTTGTTTTTTCTTCTTGCTGTTTTCTATGTTTTTGCGAAACATGCTTGTTTATTCTCGTTTTTGCTTCTGTACCTTCATGAGAAAATCAGTAGAACTCATGCGTGTATGAACTATTCTGTAAAAAACTAGTCCTAGATCCAAAATTATGTAACAACCGAACTAGGATACTGTTTGTCCTATATAGGTAGATCACTTTAGACTACAACCGAACTAGAACTCCTATAAATAACAGCAGTTTCAGTAGGTTATCAACTCCTGAACAACTCTAGCCGAGATAAGCCCACCGAACGAAGTTTGACTGCATTAAATTAGGAACCTTGGTCTTCAACAGAAACTAAGCCTTTGGGGCTAAGCCAGCTTTCCTAGTTTCTAAACCAAACTCAGAAAGCTGCCCCTAGAGGCTAAACCGAAGTAACAAAACTCATAGTTCAACCGATTTAGGCCTTTGGGGCTGAACCAGCTTTCTTAGTTTTTTAGACCGAACTCAGAAAGCTGCCCCTAGACGATGAACCGGCCTAACAAAATTGTTTCCAAAGCCAGTATGCCGAGATGCCTGCCAAGATTTGGCTAATAAGAACCTTGCTCAAACCGATCTACCAAGCATTTTGCTAAACCGAGATAGAACCTGTCCATAAAGCCGAAGTAGGACTCTTTTACCTCACTTTTAATTTGTAGCACGGTCCAATGATCTGTGCTTAACCCTTGTGTTTTCTACTTTGCAGACTTAGGTTGCCCAGGCACTCTTGCGTGCGCTCAACCGAGCTACTGAGCACAATTTTTGCACCGATATAACTTATTCGTAAATTATACGATAGATGGGGAAGTATAGATACCTAGTAGACACTCTAGGCGGCTTAGCCGAATTCAGGAAGGACTATAACATACCTGATGATGTCCACCTGTCTTTAGCCGAAAGAGATGTCATTCCCTGGGATAACGAAGGCTTCGTCCCTTTTACCCTTCTATCCATAATAGAAACCGGACTACGGTTTCCAGTTCAACCATTGATTTGCGAGTTTCTTAGGCAAACTAGACTATGCCCAACCCAACTATCTACCAACTCCTACCGCATCATCATGGGAATAGTCGAACTGAACCGCCAAGCCGGACTAAACCTTGGCCTGGCCGAAATCTTCCATCAATATTCCATCGGCTCAAAAGAAGATGGGTGGGTCTATTATCTTAGGATACGCCGCCGTCGAGAGAAGATAATAAAATATACACCGGACAAAGACTTAAATGACGACGATTTTTTCTGGGTGTTTTGGAACTTTGAGGATTTTCAAGCCCAAATTCCTGGCCGACATATAAATTGGAAAAAAGGAGAGCCCGGTAATTTAACTTCGGTCTTCTTTCTTGCATTTTTTTTTTATTTCGGTTTGTTAGTCTATCAACCGAACTAACAGTTCTTCTTTCGCAGATTCTGCCCACCTTCATTCCTTATACAGCTATCCAAATCTTGCA